>JBBPBX010049694.1:0-25251 GCA_038048925.1 Garcialebias charrua
CACAGCAGCGTGGACATGAAGCCACAGCAGCGTGGACATGAAGCCACAGCAGCGTGGACAGGAAGCCACAGCAGCGTGGACATGAAGCCACAGCAGCGTGGACAGGAAGTCACAGCAGCGTGGACAGGAAGCCACAGCAGCGTGGACATGAAGCCACAGCAGCGTGGACAGGAAGCCACAGCAGCGTGGACAGGAAGCCACAGCAGCGTGGACAGGAAGCCACAGCAGCGTGGACAGGAAGCCACAGCAGCGTGGACAGGAAGCCACAGCAGCGTGGACAGGAAGCCACAGCAGCGTGGACAGGAAGCCACAGCAGCGTGGACAGGAAGCCACAGCAGCGTGGACAGGAAGCCACAGCAGCGTGGACATGAAGCCACAGCAGCGTGGACAGGAAGCCACAGCAGCGTGGACAGGAAGCCACAGCAGCGTGGACAGGAAGCCACAGCAGCGTGGACAGGAAGCCACAGCAGCGTGGACATGAAGCCACAGCAGCGTGGACAGGAAGCCACAGCAGCGTGGACAGGAAGCCACAGCAGCGTGGACAGGAAGCCACAGCAGCGTGGACATGAAGCCACAGCAGCGTGGACAGGAAGCCACAGCAGCGTGGACAGGAAGCCACAGCAGCGTGGACAGGAAGCCACAGCAGCGTGGACAGGAAGCCACAGCAGCGTGGACATGAAGCCACAGCAGCGTGGACATGAAGCCACAGCAGCGTGGACAGGAAGCCACAGCAGCGTGGACATGAAGCCACAGCAGCGTGGACATGAAGCCACAGCAGCGTGGACAGGAAGCCACAGCAGCGTGGACAGGAAGCCACAGCAGCGTGGACAGGAAGCCACAGCAGCGTGGACAGGAAGCCACAGCAGCGTGGACAGGAAGCCACAGCAGCGTGGACATGAAGCCACAGCAGCGTGGACAGGAAGCCACAGCAGCGTGGACAGGAAGCCACAGCAGCGTGGACAGGAAGCCACAGCAGCGTGGACATGAAGCCACAGCAGCGTGGACAGGAAGCCACAGCAGCGTGGACAGGAAGCCACAGCAGCGTGGACAGGAAGCCACAGCAGCGTGGACAGGAAGCCACAGCAGCGTGGACATGAAGCCACAGCAGCGTGGACAGGAAGCCACAGCAGCGTGGACAGGAAGCCACAGCAGCGTGGACAGGAAGCCACAGCAGCGTGGACAGGAAGCCACAGCAGCGTGGACAGGAAGCCACAGCAGCGTGGACATGAAGCCACAGCAGCGTGGACAGGAAGCCACAGCAGCGTGGACAGGAAGCCACAGCAGCGTGGACAGGAAGCCACAGCAGCGTGGACAGGAAGCCACAGCAGCGTGGACATGAAGCCACAGCAGCGTGGACATGAAGCCACAGCAGCGTGGACAGGAAGCCACAGCAGCGTGGACATGAAGCCACAGCAGCGTGGACATGAAGCCACAGCAGCGTGGACAGGAAGCCACAGCAGCGTGGACATGAAGCCACAGCAGCGTGGACATGAAGCCACAGCAGCGTGGACAGGAAGCCACAGCAGCGTGGACATGAAGCCACAGCAGCGTGGACATGAAGCCACAGCAGCGTGGACAGGAAGCCACAGCAGCGTGGACATGAAGCCACAGCAGCGTGGACAGGAAGCCACAGCAGCGTGGACAGGAAGCCACAGCAGCGTGGACATGAAGCCACAGCAGCGTGGACAGGAAGCCACAGCAGCGTGGACAGGAAGCCACAGCAGCGTGGACAGGAAGCCACAGCAGCGTGGACATGAAGCCACAGCAGCGTGGACAGGAAGCCACAGCAGCGTGGACAGGAAGCCACAGCAGCGTGGACATGAAGCCACAGCAGCGTGGACAGGAAGCCACAGCAGCGTGGACATGAAGCCACAGCAGCGTGGACATGAAGCCACAGCAGCGTGGACAGGAAGCCACAGCAGCGTGGACAGGAAGCCACAGCAGCGTGGACATGAAGCCACAGCAGCGTGGACAGGAAGCCACAGCAGCGTGGACAGGAAGCCACAGCAGCGTGGACAGGAAGCCACAGCAGCGTGGACATGAAGCCACAGCAGCGTGGACAGGAAGCCACAGCAGCGTGGACAGGAAGCCACAGCAGCGTGGACATGAAGCCACAGCAGCGTGGACAGGAAGCCACAGCAGCGTGGACAGGAAGCCACAGCAGCGTGGACATGAAGCCACAGCAGCGTGGACAGGAAGCCACAGCAGCGTGGACAGGAAGCCACAGCAGCGTGGACAGGAAGCCACAGCAGCGTGGACAGGAAGCCACAGCAGCGTGGACATGAAGCCACAGCAGCGTGGACAGGAAGCCACAGCAGCGTGGACAGGAAGCCACAGCAGCGTGGACATGAAGCCACAGCAGCGTGGACAGGAAGCCACAGCAGCGTGGACAGGAAGCCACAGCAGCGTGGACATGAAGCCACAGCAGCGTGGACAGGAAGCCACAGCAGCGTGGACAGGAAGCCACAGCAGCGTGGACAGGAAGCCACAGCAGCGTGGACAGGAAGCCACAGCAGCGTGGACAGGAAGCCACAGCAGCGTGGACATGAAGCCACAGCAGCGTGGACAGGAAGCCACAGCAGCGTGGACAGGAAGCCACAGCAGCGTGGACAGGAAGCCACAGCAGCGTGGACAGGAAGCCACAGCAGCGTGGACATGAAGCCACAGCAGCGTGGACAGGAAGCCACAGCAGCGTGGACAGGAAGCCACAGCAGCGTGGACAGGAAGCCACAGCAGCGTGGACAGGAAGCCACAGCAGCGTGGACAGGAAGCCACAGCAGCGTGGACATGAAGTCACAGCAGCGTGGACAGGAAGCCACAGATGAAAGTAACCATGGTCACCTCCTCGTTCTATCTTCTGCCAGACGGACCCTGTAAAGAAGAAACTTCTTAATGTGCCACCTGTTAAAACAAAGGTTAAGAAAAATAAATAGATAAAATATTTTACTGAATCACTTTTAGCTTTCTACTCAGAGTCCTGGTCTGCAGATCTCCTGGTCCAGGAACCTTTTCAAAACTAGAAGTCTCTGAACTAAATGCTGAAGTGGTCCAATCAGCTGACGGGACAGATTCTACTGAGTCTAGAACCCCCGTACGTACTCCAGCTGTGCACAGAGGACATCTGGACCGTCTCCGTCAGAAAGCAACATGACGTGGGGCTTCTTGCTGATGGTGTGCAGCTCCAGCCTCGCTCCATCTACGATCTGGTCCCTTGGAAAGAAACAGATTCTGTGGACTCTACGCACAGAACCAGCTGAGAGCGGAGTGTGGTCTGTGATGGATGATTGTTGTCTGCATGACTCATGGGCTGGTTGCTGGGAATCAAAAGTATGGATTGATTGATTGATAAGATGGTTTGAGAGAGGAGTAAAGGAGGCCATCTTTGTGAAAAGAAACCGTCCATCATTAAACAGAGGTGGAGGCCTCCGGGTTCAACTGTCCCCCTCTTACAATGCTGTTATTGCTAGTATCACTCAGCCCTCTGTGAATAGCAAACAACCATCAGGGTGCTAACGATCCATCGTTAGGCTGATGGTCCTCCTTGATCATGTGAGCAGCTGGTTTCAGCTGTCAGCAGCCAACTGGTTGATCCACTGTGAGAAGGTGCTATTTATAAGACTGAGATGAACTCAGCTTCTCAGACTGAGGAAGTCTTTTGGATGAAAGACGAAACGTTTCTACAGTTTTTTTACTTTGTTTTGTTTTTTGAATGTCCAGAGGACCAGACTTAGATTTTTTAGATCGATAAGAACATTGTTGGATTGTTGGAGCATGAACTTTGGTGAATCCAAGTATATTTCACTTCATGAAATCAGTTTGTAACTTCTTGTGTTTCCTGGATTTTTTTTGTGACCTTTGTGTCTCAGCTGAACAAACACTTGGTCATGTGACCGTCAGCAGGATCATATGAGTTGATGTCTAAAATTATCCAACAGATCTGAGGTCAGGTTTCAGAGAAGGGGACGCAGCATGGAGGACTGCCGCAGCATGACAAGGTGAGGACAGACGCTCTGCAGAACAACTTCAATACCAACAAACCACTACAAAATTATGTTACCAAGTACTAATACTGTACTACATACCGGTAATTATGTTACCAAGTACTAATACTACAAAATTATGTTATCTTTGTTATTTTGGGAACATAATGTGACAGTGACCGAAGAAAATGTCACAAAGATCTTATCTGTAATGTGAAAGACCTTCTTAAAGCCCGGACAGCTGTTGATCAAGGCCAGTTTAAAGGAAGGTCTGGATCTTTGGAGGAAAGTTGTATAGATATAGACCAGATCACATTTTCATTTATTTATTTAAATTAGGACAATTCATATTAACATGACAGCAATAAGCATCAATGTAAATATGTCAGCATGATAGTTAATTTTCATACGTTGTCCTAACTCAGGTAAGAACAACAAAACAAAAGAGCAGAGAACAATACAAACATCACGTGTATAACATGAAATTACAATCGACTGGTTCCTCTGATGGACACCACCATCTGACCACATTTAGTCCTGTGCCGCTGTACATCACCATCTCCTCTGGTCAGTGCTCTTGTATTTACTGTACTTGCTTTTTTTTACATATTAAATATATTAAAGGAGGTCCATTTAAAACTTTAAAAATCATGCAAGCATCCATAAAAACTGATAGCTATCAAAATCCAGAATGTTGTACTAACTTATATAATAATAATAATAATAATTAATTCAATTTATAACGCACTTCATTACTGAAAATCTCAAAGTGCTACACATATATTGAATGCTACACACATTCATAAACCGGTGGCGGCAGACTACCATGCAAGGTGCTTTCCAGTCCTACCGGGAGCAACTCAGGGTTAAGTGTCTTGCCCAAGGACACAACGACACATGGTGCGGGTCCCGGGAGTCGAACCGCCAACTTTCCGATCGGGAGACGACTGCCATTACCACTACGCCACGGCCGCTGGTATGATGTTACAATAATGATACTGTAAAAGCTTTTTGTCAAAGATGTTCAGTGTTTTCTTAAAAAGAGTCTCTAGGGGCTTCATGGTGACCTCTGAAGTGTGAGACCATGTAGTATAACAATAGCACGCTCCACCCTGGCGTGCATGTAGGTCTTTGTTGATTCTGTTGTCAGAGAAGGTCTTATATGTTTGAAGTTTAACAGATTAAGTTTGTGAAATTCTCTTTACATTCTGCTTGAAATTTAGATTGGAATCAAAAATGACTCCAAGGTATTCGTTCAACCACATCTAATGTCTCGCCATTGACCAACACAGATGGTGGCTCATTATTTTTCTTATCATTGCACCAGGTCTCTCTTGTAAATGAGTCCTCGAGGCTCAATGGGATTAACCTGCCTAAATAAAGGTGGAATGAATTATCTGCTGGCAGCCGAGAGAAAAACATACAAACTGTATTTTAATGTTGAGACACAAGTCTTGGAGCCAGTGAGACACCGGCATCATGGCACTAGAAAGCACAGCAGCAGCTTCGTTTTTTGTTTTTCCATGAACATACAATACAGTATCATCTGCATATAATTGCATTTTTACAGTTTTGCAAACATTTGGTAAATCATTAACATATAGGCTAAATAAGACTAGTCCCAGTATTGGGCCTTGTGGGACTCCAGCTGAACAGGTAGATCATGAGTTTTCTCTTTGTACTGCTTGTTTTCTGTCAGACAGATATGATTTCATCCAGCAGAGGGCACTTTTAGAGAAATTAAAATGAGTTAAATCAGCAAGAAGAAAGTTGTGGTTGATGGTATCAGCACATTTCAGGTCCAGGAACACAGCATCTATAAAGCCGCCCTGATCTAGAAGCTGTTTTAGATTTTCCAGAAGGTAACAGGTGGCTGTCTCTGTAGAGTGATACTTCCTAAACCCAAATTACATGGAATGGAGAGAAGTTGGGCTTTTATTTAAATTATCTGTTAATTGCAGAGCAACCCATTTCTCTGCAATTTTTGAAATGATTGGCAAAATTGGTCTAGTGGCAGGGCTTTTGACTACGGACCCGAAGGTCGCGGGTTCGCGCCCCGGCCACTACCCAGCTTGGGGTGTCTATGAGTGCACACCTATTTCTCCAGCTCCCCGGGCGCTTTCGGGCTGCTCACTGCACCACCTGGTAGGTGGTTGGGTTAAATGCAGAGACGAATTTCGTCTGTGTATGGGAACATACGCAGATGACAGGAATAGACATTATTATTATTATTATTATTATTATTAAAATACTTATAGGACGATAATTCTCTGGTTTTGTTTTGTCTCCTGTCTTAAACACTGGGGTAACCCTGGCAATGTTCCATGTGGATGGCACTACTCCGTATTTAATCGATTGGATATGTGCAATTGAACTTGCAAGTGCTTCTTTCTGAAGCTTAAAGGTATTGTGACATGATGCTAAAACAAATACATTTTTAGAAAGAGGAGCTACTCAGCTTTGATTTTTTGTACACAGATGCTTCGAATAATTAATATATAAAAGTATGTTTTAATAAAATAGTTTTAATGACGTAACTGCAGTGCGGGTGGAGAAAGGAGGGGTCAAACGCAGACACATTTTTATGACGCAATGTATTGAACGCACATTGTAAATAACAATGGCAGAGAATATAGAAACCGAGGAATTAAGCAATTTAAGTGAAGATTTGAACGATTGTCTTCAGTTTGGGAAGCCGAAGTTAGTTCGAGTGATGAACAAGAAACAGCTGGTTCTAATGTAGGTCTGCAGCTGGATTTATTTGAGCCTTACCGTTCAGGGAGCGAGGGGGACTCCTCCATTGTCCATTCTTGATGAAGTTTTTCATCTTTTGGGAAAGTGAAAAGGCTCACTTGTTCACTGGCGATATTAGAACACCCAAATGCGACACAACGTACCGGCATTTTTCATGTTATACAAAAAACAATAACGATCTTGAAGACAATGAAACTGCGTTCTAGCAGCCGCCGCAGACTGAGCTTCATGTCCCTACGTCACATGACATCGCATGCGGAAGTACCCGGATGTCCCGTGACGAAACACGGCGCCAAGTTTAAAATCACTTTGAAACAAAATTTCATTGATTTATCATTTTGCTTAAAAACATTTTGTGTAAAAACAAACAGTTGAATGATACAACATACAGTAAATATGTTGTGCCACTTTATGCAGAGTTCCAACATCATGTTACAATACCTTTGAAGAAATGACTTGTCAGACCAAATATGTCTCTAGCCTCTAAGTCTTTTAGAGAAGCTANCTGCCCAACAAAACTGTCTGATGAATTGCCTAACGACATTGCCTGATGACATTCAGTGTTTCCCCTACCATTATACAAGCGGGGTGCCCCACCCCGTCAACAGAACTGAGCACCCCGCCTACCAAACCGAATCCCCACCCCACACCGGCGCGGACATAGCACTAACCTAGCAGTGCGAAATACAGACTCTGTAGCTGAAAAGTTAAAGGCAGAACTCACATTGCCTCTTCCCTCATGCTGAACACCCTCCCCCACTGCTCAAAAACTGTTAGTACAAGCTGCGCTCAGACATGTCTCGGTCCCCCACGTCAACAAAAATCATGAATGAGATGAGCACCCCGCCATGGCAAGTTAAATAGGGGAAACACTGTTAAATACAGTACTGGTTTATTAACATCTTGAGATTTATGTGGGATGTCAGGGTGTTTGATATGCATTAATTCTTCAGTTGACCTAATAAAAAATGAATTAAACAAGTTAACAATTTTGCTTAAGTCATCTATCTGTCAGTGTTCCATTTACTTGAAGCTGTACATTTTTTAAATTATCAGCATTGTTGCGTCCCAGTAGATCCAAATGTTCCCATATCACTTTCCCATTTCTATTTGCTCCTTTTAAAATGTCAATGTAGAAAATAGCTTTTGCTTTACGTACCGGTATGTGTTTTATCACTTTATTCGTCAGTGATATAAAAATCTGACGATCAGTTGTAATTCCTGTACTCAAGGATTTCTTAAAGGATCTATGTCTTTCTTTAATTAATTTTAAAATGTCACTGTTAAGCCAAGGTAAATGATATTTATGTTTTCCAAACTTGTCTATTTTTGTAAACTGGCTTAAAATTTCATTGACACTTTTGATAAAGCTGTTAGTACAGATCTCACTATCTTTATACATTAGACCAAGATCACAAGTTCTGGACTGTGATTACTTGTGCAGGTAAACCCAATTAGGAATTTAAAATCTGTTTTGGATCAATGATCAATATTCATCTCATCCAGGATGGTCCTCCAGACTCTGATGCTGCAGCTCAAAGGGCAGAGGTCGTCCTACCTGTTCACCTGGGCACTGTGACATCATCATGGTGGTAGTGGTGGCTTGTGGCTCAGTGAGCTCTATCAAAGCTCTGTGGGAGACCAGGATCAAGAGGACGGAGGAGGAGCAAAGAAGAAGGCCGACCAGGGGAGGAGCCACAGGAAGGTCAGACTCCGCCCATTCACATAACGACCAGTTTAATTCTGGTGTAATAAACCAAAATCTCTATGAGCCAGGCTAACAGACCCTAAAGACCAACAGGAGGGAGAGGTGGGAGAAAGACTTATGACCTTCAGGAGGGAGACAAAGACACTAATGACCTTCAGGAAGGAAGGGTGAGAGAAAAATACCTTAATGACCCTCAGGAGGAAAGCAAAGACCAATGACCCTCAGGAGGGAGGGGATGAAGACTAAGAGCATACTGACTTTCTATTTTGAGGGCCGTGTAGTTTTATCTAGGTTACCGGAGTTTCTCATAAGTTGAAAACTTTGACCTCATCTCTGCAGGTTTGAATTGAGAAAGCTTCTCAGATGGAAAGAGAAACATCTTCAACTTCAGAATAGAGTCTAGTTTTTTTGTGTGTTTTTATGAGGATCTACACCAGAGTATAAATGCACATTTATACACATGTATACATACTAAAACCTCTTTGCTATTGATAAGTTCGACTCGGCTCAAATCTTCTAGGTTATTCTCGGGTGGAGGTGATTTGCCACTGTGACTTGTTTCCTCGCTCTGTGGGCGGTATCATAACAGGTCATTGTGTTCGAGACACTCCACCCATTGTGGTCCTTAATCGCCCTACTATATAACCAGACTCGAATTTCTTTAGCTTATCTGCTTACAAGTCCCGGTGTAGCCTTGCTGACATCATCTCCGATATCTCTCTATAAATGTGTTAATTTGTTGTAGCCCCGTCCGTCAACACGATGAGGAAGTGGAGGTCCAGATGTAGTTTGCAGTTTTTTTGAGTGGGTCTTCCAGTGACGTAGCTCCGCAGGCATTACGTCAAAATTGTCACCTCGAAGCAGCTCGCTTGGAACCACCACCAAGGTGGTTCCAAGAACCGGGCTGAGTGGGGCGGTACTGACAGTGGGCAGGCCCTTAACTGGTGCGGTGTGGGGCAGAACCGATGACAGTTAAGGCAGTGGGAAAGAGCCCGAAGTCGTTCATTGCTCTAGATATATTAAAGTTGGTCTAACTTCATGTGATTGAGTCCATGAGTGGAGGACTTCAGTGGATCAGGGTGGATAGAAGGACTTGAGGAGTTCCTGTTGAAGCGTCTCTCACATTGAAACATTTAGCTCTGATGTTCGTGTCAAACTTTTTCTTTGTGCTCGAAGCACACTTGAGGCAGTCTCAGTGTTTGTGAAAACCCAACAGCACAGGAAGCAGACAGGACGGTTCTAACTGGTCTTTTGGGTTCAGACTCAGTGTCGGTGTCTGGGAGGACCGGGCTGTTCTGGCTCGGCTGAAGGAGAAGCTGCAGACTGAGGACGGACGACTTGTCCTTCGTATCGAACATGAAGAGTGGAAGGTAACTCCTCTCTCAGAAGGTGGACTGGATCTTCTTGACCCAGTACCACTGACAGACGGGCTCTTTCTCATGTTCTCAGTCTTTTCCAGGATGCCTGGTCCAGCTCAGCCAGGTTCAGGAATGGCAGATCCACAGAACCGGCCTGCTGAAGATCCCACATTTCATCTCCAGCTTCCAGAATCTTTTAGTCCTGGATTTGTCCCGTAACTTCATTGCGGAGATGCCGAGACAGATCGGTAAGTTTGACCCAACTTCTAAAACCCAGCTCTGTCTGGTTCAGATTTGGATTCATGAGATCCAGTTGCAGATCTTTGTTTAGTCCTGTGTGTGAGACTTCTTGTGTCCTGGTTCTGGTCTCAGGGAAACTGGCCCAGCTCAGAGAACTTCTGCTGAGCTACAACAGAATCCAGTTGGTTCCTGAAGAGCTGAGTGGATGTGAGAGTCTGGAGAGACTGGACCTGGCCATGAACCGGGACCTGAAAGAGCTCCCAGACCAGGTATCAGTCCCATAAACCTGAATTAGTTTCAAATCTCAAACCTAAAGGTCCAGATCAGATCAGAACAGGGACCAAAATAACTGATTCTAGATCAGGTGTCAGAACAAGACCTAAATCTGGTTCAGGTGGGATCTGAAGATCTAAAGCAGCCTCTAAATGAGACTGTAAGGCAGACCCAAAGACCACAGCCACGATCACCCAGACCTGCTGCTGGACTCAGGTGAACACTCCTGTGACTGGACCTGTAGACCAGCTCTGGTCTGAGGTTCTGAACTTCAGCAGAGTAACCTGGACCTGTAGACCCAGTTCTGGTCTGAGGTTCTGAACTTCAGCAGAGTAACCTGGACCTGTAGACCCAGTTCTGGTCTGAGGTTTGTTTGTCTCTGAACTCCAGCTGAGGAACCTGACGAAGCTCCAGCACCTGGACCTGTCCATGAACGACTTCAGCTCTCTTCCGGACTGCGTGGTCTCGCTGCCGGTGCTTGAGTGGCTCGACATGGGTGGGAACTGCCTGCAGGACTTACCTGAAGACATCCATAGGTACGAGCTCCGCCCTGAGCTTCGCCCCTCTCTGTCAGCAGCCAATCAGCAGTGAGACATGTGTCCTCCTCAGGATGGAGAAGCTGCACACGCTGTGGCTGCAGAGGAACCAGCTGGAGAGGCTTCCCGAGAACATCAGCAGGATGAAGAACCTGGACACGCTGGTCCTCAGCAGTAACAGGCTGAGGGACATCCCGTCACTGATGGAGGACATGTCCAATCTCAGGTCAGTCTGTCCAACATTTAGTCCTGGTAAAAGTAAAGTCCTACATATACTGATGCTGCTCAATAATCCAGGCAGAAAAATCTAAAAAAGCTAAGTCTGGTCCTTTGGACATTCAAAAAAATTAATTGTAGAAACATTTCGTCTTTCCTCTGAAAGACTTCCTCAGTCTGAGCTGCTGTATTCAGCTCAGTCTTATAAATAGCACCCTCTCACAGTGGATCAACCAGTTGGCTGATGACAGCCGAAACCAGCTGCTCACATGATCAAGGAGGACCATCAGCCTAACGATGGATCGTTAGCACCCTGATGGTTGTTTGCTATTCACAGAGGGCTGAGTGATACTAGCAATAACAGCATTGTAAGAGGGGGACAGTTGAACCCGGAGGCCTCCACCTCTGTTTAATGATGGACGGTTTCTTTTCACAAAGATGGCCTCCTTTACTCCTCTCTCAAACCATTGTTCCTCTCTATCAAGGATGTGAACATCTTCATCCCTGAAAGAGTGACCGCTGGCCTGGAGATGAGTGTAGACCGCAGAGTCCTGACCTGATGATGTTGATCTTCTGTGCTGGGCCATCCTTTTGGCCAGTGGCTGTTTAGTTTCCCCGATATAAGACTGATCACAGCCCTCCTGACACTGAACAGCATACACAATATTACTCTGTTTGTGCCGGGGGACTGGATCTTTGGGATGAACCAGTCTTTGCCGTAATGTATTTTGGGGTTTAAAAGCCACTGGGACGTTGTGTTTAGAAAATAAACGTCTCAGTTTCTCTGAAACTCCTGCAACATCTGGAATGACCACTGGTCTGGGTCTGGGTTCCTTCTTTTCACCTGATGGCTGCTGGAGTCCTGTTTGGGTTTCTTCTTTCAGGAAGGCCCAGTTAGGATATCCACATTTCTCTAGAGCCTGTTTTGTGTGTGATTTCTCTTCTGTCTGGCTCCTGAGTTAGTGGGGACGCTGTCTGCTCTGTGGTACAGAGTCCTGATGACTCCTAACTTGTGCTCCAGAGGGTGATGGGAGTCAAACTGTAAATACTGGTCTGTGTGGGTGGGTTTGTGGTACACCTCAGTTTGCAAATTTCCTCTATCAGAAACTGAGACCTCACAGTCCAAGAAAGCCAACCTGCCATTTTTTACATCTTCTCGTGTGAACTTGATATATTTATCCACAGAGTTGATGTGATCAGTGAAATGTTGGACTTCCTGAGATTTAATTTTAACCCAGGTGTCGTCAACATACCTGAACCAATGACTTGGTGGTCTCCCTGAAAAGGATGTCAAAGCTCTCTTTTCTACCTCCTCCATGTACAGGTTGGCAACAATAGGAGAAACTGGAGACCCCATAGCACACCCATGTTTCTGCCTATAATATTGCTCCCCATATGTGAAGTAGGTTGACTGCAGGCACAGTTTCAAGAGTTGACACAGTTGTTCTGTGGAAAGTGTGGTCCTGTTGCTCAGAGTGGTGTCTGATTTTAACCTTAAACAGACCACCTCTACTGCTTCATCAACAGGAATGCACGTAAAGAGTGATGTGACATCAAAAGAGACCATTGTTTCATCAGTCTCCATGATGACATCCCTCACCTTATCCACAAAGTCCATGGTGTTCTGTATGTGGTGTTCTGAGCTGCCAACTAAAGGGACGCCAGATATTTGGAAACATTGGCCCTCATTCACGAAAATGTTCGTATTTTTATCCTAAATTTCTCCTACTTTTGTTCGTACGAAGCGTTCGTACGAACATGCCACGTCAGATTCAATAAAGTCTTCTATCCTGAGGAAACGTGTGTAAATGGGAGCGTAAATATGATGAATCCCACCTGTTCTAAACAGCTGCGCGTGCACGCGGAAAGGTCATTTACATAATCCCCACCCCTCAAAACACCATATAAGGCCACGTTTCCTGCCTCAGACAGCAGGAAGTGTCCATTCATTCAAACTCAAGAAGTAAAAAGAAGAACTTTACGCGTTCGGAGATCTGCTCTCAGTCGCGCACTGCTACCCCCCCCGCAAGTGTCGGATGTGTTTTTGAACAGAAGCATTTTAAAGTGTCTCGAAACTACAGTTAACTTCATATTAATATAGTGCATGTTCTCCCGTGGGTCGTACAGTATCAGAAATCAAGAATAAATGGTTTGATCTGAAAATGGCTTCAAAAAAACATCTCGCCGCAGCACGGACAGGAGGTGGTGACAGGAGGTGCGCAGCGTGCCAACATGACAGGAGGTGGTCGACATGAGTGGCGCGGCCGCGCGGGGGGGCGTGGCGTGGCGCACGGTGGTCGACATGAGTGGCGCGGGGGGGGGGGTTGAAGCCGCTTCTTTTAATTTAACAAATTTGTGTCGTTGCATTTAATTCTTTTTAAACTCAGAATACTTTCTGAGTAACAAAATATGAAGTTATTAGTGAAGGAAGTCCGTCTGGATAACAGCGGACCGACTCCTCGTAAATTTACGACAGGTCCGGACCACTCGTAAATTTTGTTCGTATCTGAAAAAAATCCTAGGATACAAAACATTGTTGAATGCCACAAATGCTCCTAAATCACTCGTACGCACAGTTTAAGAACAAATCTGTGCGTACGAACGGTTCGTGAATGAGGGCCATTGTTTGAAATTTGACAATACACTGTAATTAGTAATTATTGTCAAATTTCAGAAAAATTGTTTAATTTGTTTTGAGAGTAGTACCTTTTTTTAACCACCGGATGGCAGTATAAGACCGTTTGAACCGAAGGATGGATAGTGAGGGAGCGAGCAGCGTGTCTCTTTAAAAAAAATGAGAGGGAGGCCCCTTGACGTGACATGTGCTGTCTCTCTTTGGTTCTCAAAATGGTGAATGCTCGGTGTGGTTTGAGCTCTGTGAATTTTGGAGCTTTGACAAGGAGGATTTTCCCAAGGTCCGCCTTTTAGCTTAGCTTCTCAGCTTAGCTGCTTTTAATGATCAAAATCATGATTTTGGACGGTTAAAATGGATTTTAAAGAGAAAAGAGAAAGTGAAGAGCACCGGAGTTGAGCTTTTGTCATCCAGTGTCTTCAGTAGAAAGAGAGAGACATGAAGAGACGATAAAGCCGATAAATGAAAGTGAGGTTGATCATTTTCATTTATCATGCAATTAACTGATTTATTGTTTAGTGCGACAGGCATAATGATTACTTGTCATCTTGAATTAAATTTACTCCATAAGTTAATAGGTTGTAGAGGCACGTCCAATACTTTCATTAAAATCTCTTCAGTGGTTTATGAGATATTTTGCTAACAAGCTGGCAAACAAATGCAGAGACACAAGCGTCAACAAGATGGCTGATATTGTTCATAACTGTGGGCGATTATAGTAAATGTAAATCAAGGCAATATATAAACCACAAGTGAAAAGTCTTTGTTTTTCTAGGATAGATTGTTATTTTCTGTTATTTCTTAGAGGAAAAACACATGACCTGAACTTGTGGAAATCTTGTTATTCACATGTCGAACATGTTAATTTAACGTACAACGCATCAAGTTTCTCGTGAATTTAGAACAAAAAAATTGTTGACATCACATGAGGAAAACTACCGGTGTAAGGAGGATGTTAAAGGGGACCACACATTCAAAATTCACTTTTTAATGTTTTTTTACTCAACTTTGGGTATTTACTTCATAAAAAAACAGTCCAAAGGCCAAAAAAATGCACCCAGTGGTTTATTTACTCTAAGTAGATTTATTTTACTGTGATAAAAACGGCTCGTTTTTGAAATAAACTGGAAGTCAATCGCGCTTGTGACGTCACAGGCGCGAGGACAACCCACCCCAACATGAGTCCAGCCCCTCACCTAGCAACCCCTGGTTAGGCTCAACCCACTTCTGTATTAAACACATGACTGTTGTTTTTCATGATTTCATCTCATCTTTTGTTTATATGTTATTAATTTCATGTGTACAGCACTTTGTTGCAGCTGTGGTTTTTTAAATGGCTTTATAAATAAAGTATAATTGTTATTTTTATGTTTTAGTTCAATTTTTAGTGTATTTGCGATCGCTCCAAACGCGCAGCCGGCAAAAATTAAACGAGCAGACCCCCGACGTAGGGACCGGCGTCAACGAGCCCCTCTTCTGGCGCGATGGAGCGGAGCTTCAACTGTGCAGCCTCGCAGCAGCCTGGCAGAAGCCTCGCAACAGCGAGGACCTTCTCTTTACCGATTAATTTACGGGAGACACTTGGTGAACTTTGTGTGTCTTGACTGGAACAGCGATAACTCTCAAAGTCTCCGCGTGCAACGAGCGGAGCTGGCGAAAACCGGAAGAGGAACAAGCTAACATTAGCATCGGATTCGGGTGGTCTCATGCTAAAAGGAGCAGCAAACTGCGGCGCGCTCAGACGGGTTTCGGTAAGTTATCTTAAGCTAACACTAACAGTAAGTCAAATGAGTAATAAAAAACGAGCTAATTTTAAAACAACAACACATTACAGATACTGGCTGTGCAGAGGGCGTAAACAGATCGTTGAAGGGCGTGGACTTCAGAACTTCTATCAGAAACCGGTCGTTCAAAACGAAAGTTAAAACTGGCAGAATTAAAAAGGGTATAATTAATTATCTAAGAATTATTTTGTGTATTAAAATGAATTAATATTGTCAAGATAGCACACAGACATAACATAAAATTTTTAAATACTTACATGTGGACCCCTTTAAAGATGGAACATCATCATCATCATCCCTATCTCCGTCTTCACTCACTGTTCTCTCTGCCTGCCTGGAGGAAATAAAGGCATGGATGAATCAAAACTTTCTTCAACTGAACTGCTCCAAGACCGAGGCCATATTGATTGGCACCCCTCACCAGATACAAGCATCAACTTTAACAACAATCTCCTTCTCTGGTCAAGACATCCCCCTCTCCACCTCTGTTACAAATCTTGGAATAAAAATGGACTCTCATCTCACATTTGAAAATCACATTAAGCATCTGTTTAAAACCTGCTTCTTCCATCTTCGAAACATCTCCAGACTTCGCCCATCTCTGACTTTTTCTGATGCTGAGAAACTCGTCCATGCCTTTGTCTCCTCCAGGCTCGACTACTGCAACTCCCTGTTTATTGGTATCCCTGGCAAAAACATTCAGAAGCTTCAATATATTCAAAACAGTGCAGCTAGGATTCTGTTGAGAGTTCGCAAATTTGATCATATTACACCCATTCTCCATAACCTCCATTGGCTTCCTGTCACCTACAGAATTCAATATAAAACTGCTCTCATTACCCATCAATGCTTGCACGGCACTTCACCTGACTATCTAAAGGACATTCTTGCACCATATTCATCCACCCGGTCTCTACGATCACAGAACAGTAATTTACTTCATATTCCTCGGACCAAATTGAGGACCATGGGAGACCGAGCATTCTGTGTGGCTGCCCCCCGCCTGTGGAACTCCCTCCCTGATGACCTGAGAGCTCCACAGTCACTGGTTGACTTTAAAAGCGGCATTAAGACTTTTCTTTTTAAGCAAGCCTATTCTGCCTCCACATGATTTTATCTTTGATCTTAGCTGTTATCTTTATTGATTTTACTTGATTTTATCACTTGTTTTATTTTATTTATTTTTTAAGCAAGCCTAAATCTACATGATTTTATCTTTGATCTTAGTCGATATTATTATTGATTTTATTTGATTTTATCACTTGTTTTATTTTTTACCTTTACCTTGTTACACATTGTAGCACTTTGAGATTTTTATTAATGAAAAGTGCATTATAAATTGAATTATTATTATTATTATTATTATTGTAGCACTTTGAGATTTTCACTAATGAAAAGTGCGTTATAAATTCAATTCATTATTATTATTATTATTAAGATGAATTGCCCAAGAACAAAATGACACTAGCTAGGAAACTGATGGGAGGTCAGCAGGAAAAGGTCAGTGGAAAAAATGTGGAATTACAGGCCTAGCATTCCTCAAAGGAACTCATGTAACTCACCATCTTATATTATGTATAAGATATCTTATATCTGCCATCATGATACAGCTGTGGTGGGATGCATCACAAACGATGAGTCCAACTACAGGCAGGAGGTGGAACACCTGGAGAGCTGGTGCGAAGAGAATAACCTTCACATCAATGTGAAGAAGACAAAGGAGATGTGGACTTCAGAAGGAACAAACACACCCACACCCCACTGAACATGAGAGGCTCTGCGCTGGAAGTGGTCTCCAGCAACAAGTACTTGGGTGTACACATGAACGTTGGAGCAACAACACCACCAGCCTGATCAAGAAAGGTCATCAGAGACTCTACTTCCTCAGACGGCTGAGACGAGCTGGTCTGAGAAGCTCAGTCCTCACCTCCTTCTACAGGTGTGCAGTGGAGAGCATCCTGTGCTCCAGCATCAACGTGTGGCATGGAGGCTGCACAGCTGCAGAAAGAAAAGCTCTACAGAGAGTGGTGAAGGCTGCACAGAAGATGTTGGAGTCAGTCTCCCCACCATCACAGACATCTACACCTCCAGATGCAGGAAGAGGGCCACCTGCATCATGAAGGACCCCACTCACCCAGCACACACAATTTTTGCCCCACTCCCCTCAGGAAGGAGGTTGAGAAGCATTAAGTATAGAACCACTAGACTGAGGAACAGCTTCTACCCTGAGGCTGTTAGACTCATGATATAACCAGAATAATCACTGGGAAATATCACATCATGTTGCTGCTGATCTGTTCATGTTGCTGCTGATCTGTTCATGTTGCTGCTGATCTGTTTCATGTTGCTGCTAACAAAAATATGTTTCATGTTGCTGTGTTCATTCGTGCCCATCTGCTCATACAGAATCATATTCGTGCTGCTGTTCGGAGTCATGTTTTCTATGATATTAGTGCTTAGTGTATTTTTAGATTGATGTTTTTCTTAGTTCATATCTTAGATGTTGAAGGAGTTTATTATAACTTTTAATAACATTTTATATATATTTACAAGTCTTTCTACAAGCTTTTGAAATGTCACATTCTGATGCATTTTATACAATGTGTGTGCGTGTCTTCATTCATTCTATTTACAGGCCTGTTTTCACTTTAGAGTGTTCACTAATAACTTTAATCTCACATGAACTAATATGAAGTTTACAAGCTTACATTTCATATACTGTATTCACAAGCTAATCAAACATTCTGATTGGGCACCTCAAACAGGTAAGATAATAACTCCTCACTTCTGCGCAGGGAACAAAATGCTTCTTTGTCCTGAGTAGAACTGAAGCACATGGGCAGCATGTGTAAGCCAAAAAGCCTAAAACATGGATCAAACAGAAATAAAGATAAACCACAACACATAATGTACTTTATAATTAATACAATTGATTAACATTAGTCTTTCATAGTCTAACACTAATTATTAAACGCCAAATGGACTGGATTAACACTTACCGCATACTTTTCGGCGTATAAGTCGCTGTTTTTTTTTTATTACTAATTTGCATGTCCTGCGACTTATACGGCGAAGCGACATAATTATGGATTTTTTTCCCCATATTTTTAGACCAATTTTTGACTCAGATATGACCGTTTTTCATTTTGCATAAAATCGTGCAATACCACTTTTGTCCGCTAGGGGACACTTCCAGAGAGTCCACCGACCGTTTCCAGCTCATGTGTACGAAAAAAGCCTCCATTGCTCGGACTGACTCTGTCGCTGCCCGGCCTCCTTCTCTGGGGGTAACTACTGTTTGCTACGGAGCCCGTCTGGTGACATGGAAGGCAAAAAAAGTATCAAGTGGCCACTCGATACTTTCGCGTGGCCACGTGATACTTTCGGGTGGCCACGTGAAACTTATCACGTGGCCACGTGAAACTTATCACGTGGCCACTCGATAAGTTTCACGTGGCCACTTGAAAGTATCACGTGGCCACTTGAAAGTATCACGTGGCCACGCGATTGTCACGAGGTTTAAAACAAGAGGTTCAATCTAAAGTAGGCTATAGACAAATTGTTGTAAGATTAATGTGCTTTTTCTGAGATTACATTCATCGCAATAGGTGAGTGTCGGGAAACGGATGTTTTAAATGTGTTCCTGAACGCAACTCGTTCAGTCATGAATGTGGTTCAATACTTCTATGGCATTCATAAAATTTATGTCACGAGGTTTAAAACACGAGGTTCAATCTAAAGTAGGCTATAGACAAATTGTTGTAAGATTAATGTGCTTTTTCTGAGATTACATTCATCGCAATAGGTGAGTGTCGGGAAACGGATGTTTTAAATGTGTTCCTGAACGCAACTCGTTCAGTCATGAATGTGGTTCAATACTTCTATGGCATTCATAAAATTTATGTCACGAGGTTTAAAACACGAGGTTCAATCTAAAGTAGGCTATAGACAAATTGTTGTAAGATTAATGTGCTTTTTCTGAGATTACATTCATCGCAATAGGTGAGTGTCGGGAAACGGATGTTTTAAATGTGTTCCTGAACGCAACATAACTCGTTCAGTGAGTCATGAATGTGGTTCAATACTTCTATGGCATTCAGGTACGAGTCCCAGTGTGTAATTGAGTGTTTTACATAAATGCAGGCAGTGTACGTGGTCAGCGACTTATTTGTAATATGGTATGTTTATCTTATAAACGAAGTTGTTCACATGACGAAGATAATGGCCTAGTGCTAACTCAGTGCTAATATGCTAACCGTCAGTGAATTCTACTAGTATTTTCTCGCTAAAGGGAAAATGGCTAGATAGTTGTGGTGTGTAGACTATGCATTAGTTACTTGGTGGTATTGTCTCGATGTACAATATGTTTTAGTTCGGTATTACAGGGATATTTGCATAAATTGTGACCGTTAGTGGTTACCATTCAGTCAGCAGTAGTACGCATGCCCTGAAGGACGTTTGTGTACAGTACTGTAGTTCTCTTTCGCTCAAATACTCCAGTATTTTAATGGCGTTCACACAGACACATGTAAAGGAAGACTGTTCAGTAAATAAATAAATAAATTATGCTATCAAACAGGCCCACACTGTGTAGATAGATAGCTACTTTCATTGATGTAGTCAGCTGGAACTAATAGTGATTCATACTTTAATGAGTCTACTTTTGGATTCTCAGGTTGGTGTTGAATTCAATATATTTTACTATTTCAGAATCATTTTACAGTCATGTCTTTTAATTGTTCATTTGAATGTTTCTAAAGGCTGCATTTCAAATGGAGAGAGAGGAAGACGCCTTCTTGCAGTTTTTGCGGGACCGTGGAATTAGAGACGAAATTATAAAAAAACTACAAAATGACAAGGTGAGCTATTCCTCCCACAGATGTTGAAACCATACAAATGATAATGTTTGCAATGGTTAATGGCCATACCTTAAACTTATAAGCATAGTCTCAATTATTAATTAATGCAGCTTAAAAGACAGCATGATGGGTGGTTTCCTTTAAACACTGTGAAACATTGTGCCCACATGCTACGACTAACATAGGTGAATAATCTTAGCATCTTGTGCATTCCTGTACAGCTAGTGGATTTACCAGCTGTTGCTGATGGCTCAGTCAAAGCCTTGTGTATGTTATTTTCTGCAAACACAGGTCTAATAGCCTTTTTATGCTTCCTCAGTCCTGGGTTACATTAGCACATGCGCATATGCATACCGCGAGAACCGATCAACAGAGGACGCCATCTCCTCTGTGGTCCATACTGCTCTCACCCACCTGGATCAGAAGGACTCATACGTCCGTATGCTCTTTGTGGACTTCACATCTGCCTCAACACCATGATCCCCCAAACTCTGATAGATAAACTATCTACACTTGGACTAAGCCCCTCCGTTTGTAACTGGGTCCTGGACTTCTTAACAAACAGACCTCAGTCAGTGAAGATCCACAACTTCTCCTCCTCCACCATAACCCTCAGCACTGGCTCTCCTCAAGGATGTGTGCTGAGCCCTCTTCTGTTCACTCTGCTCACATATGATTGTACAGCCACACATCCAGGCTGTCATATTGTTAAGTTTGCAGATGATACAGCGGTGGTGGGATGCATCACAAACAATGATGAGTCCAGCTACAGACAGGAGGTGGAACATCTGGAGAGCTGGTGCAAAGAGAATAATCTTCACATGAATGTGAAGAAGACAAAGGAGATGATTGTGGACTTCAGAAGGAACAAACACACCCACACCCCACTGAACATAGGTGGATCTGCAGTGGAGGTGGTCTCCAGCTACAAGTACCTGGGTGTACACTTGAATGATAACCTCAGCTGGAGCAACAACACCACCAGCCTGATCAAGAAAGGTCATCAGAGACTCTACTTCCTCAGACGACTGAGACGAGCTGGTCTGAGAAGCTCAGTCCTCACCTCCTTCTACAGGTGTGCAGTGGAGAGCATCCTGTGCTCCAGCATCAACGTGTGGCATGGAGGCTGCACAGTTGCAGAGAGGAAAGCTCTACAGAGAGTGGTGAAGGCTGCACAGAAGATGTTGGAGTCAGTCTCCCCACCATCACAGACATTTACACCTCCAGATGCAGGAAAAGAGCCACCTGCATCATGAAAGACCACACTCACCCAGCACACTCACTCTTTGCCCCACTCCCCTCAGGACGGAGGTTGAGAAGCATCAAATGTAGAACCACTAGACTGAGGAACAGCTTCTACCCTGAGGCTGTCAGACTCATGAATAAATAAATAATAAGAATAAACACTGCAAAATATCACATCATGCTGATGCTGATCTGTTTTCTTGTTCCTGTGTTCATCTGTGACCATCTGCTCATAAAGACTCATGTTCGTGCTGCTGTTTATAATGATGTTTTTCTCTACATTAGGGCTTAGTGTATTACTAGCTGATGTTTCTCTTAGTTAATCCTAGATGTTATTACTGGTTTTCTCTTGCATTTGTTGTTAGATGTAACTGGAACCCTGTGTACATAATCTCGTTTTCATCACATGTACCACATGCGGTGCAAATGACAATAAAGACTCTCTGACTCTGACTTTTATTGTCAAGCCAAAACCCAGCTATAATAGCGGTTAAATAAAAAAATTGCCCTCTGTTTTATCATGAACACATTTAAAACCAAAGATAAACATTATACAAACAAAAACATTCGAACTTATGGAACCAAATATTAATTTATTTGGTTTAAAAATAGTTCAGTGACACTTAAATAATAATAATAATAATAATAATAATAATAATGATAATAAATTCAATTTATACCGCACTTTTCATTAATAAAAATCTCAAAGTGCTATATAGTGTTTTAATCAGCTTCACATGGTCACAACTACTGTTCACCTCAAAAATGATGTTTTAACTCAGAATAGCTGACTTTTGGGTTTATATGAAATGGGTTTTGCTTAATATTTTAGTTTTTAATGTTAATTGTTCACCTTACATGTTATTAAAAAGTTGACAGTAAGTACCTATAAACTATCGCAACCTGTTACTACAGGTTTCAGTTTACATAAGCAGTTACTCATTTGAACAATCACATAGAATATTTGTATTCATAGTGTGCAGTAATTGGTTGTCATCATTTGCCATTGATGTTACACATTAGACAGCAGACACACTGATTTTGACCATAACTGTGTCTTTTATTCTTTGAAAACAAATGTTTTTATTAGCGGCTTGGCTTTGCTGTGCTGTGGTGTGACACTGACCGCTCATGAGCTAACAAACATTCAACTGACAGCAACTGCAGTGAAGGACAAGGGTCTGGTTTTAACCAGGCTACTCTCACACACGTACCACTACTGTCATCTACTGGCACAAATTGGTACTGCACCTGAATTTACTTGTGAGTGAGTCAGTGCCACCCACACAACATAAAAAATTAAAACACAACATAAAATTAAAAAAAAAAAATCTGAGGGTGTGACTTTAAATATTTAAATAGTCCTGGGTGACCCATTTACTAAACAAAGCTGTTACTCAGTAAAACTTTAAATGGTAAATGGAGCTTATTTATATAGCGCTTTCCAGCCCCTTATGAGGGGCCCCAAAGCGCTTTACAGTACCAGCCATCCACCCATTCATACACACGTTCATACAACGGTATGAATGTCTGTCTGGCTAAGCAAGTATCGTCAGTCTGGCTAAGCAAGGATAGACAAGTTAAAACATTTTTTGTGCATCATTTGTTGGTAGTGGCGCATAGTAATTTCTGATTCTTTCATAGCATTCTAAGAGACATACAAAAATATTTAATTGATTTGATGATGGCTAAATTTGAAATTTGAAAGCTAAATTTGAAAGCTTGTTCCTGAGTTATCCTAAATATAACACCAACTGTTTGTCTTTCGCAGATTGATTCTTCAGTAATTCCGGTGATGTCCGAACAGGATCTGTCAAGATACATCCCAGTTTATGGAGACAGATTGGCTGCTGTTGCATTCTGTCGCAACACTTGTCATTCAGTTCCAGAAACATCCAGGAGGGCTCAGCAGCTTGAAAGAATAAGGGCAAAGGTCTGCGTTTCAGACAGCAAGTCTGTTAAAAGGGCTGCGTCTTTAGAGAGATTAAAAGGGAATAAATATGCCAGAAGAAAGACAAGGAGGCTAGAAATTGGATGGAAGAATTTCAGTGAAGAAGGCAATAGCTTCAAACAGGTAAAAACAGTGAAGGGAGGCGGAACGAGACATGTCAATGTTGACAGACACACTACAGTTAGAGAGGTCCAAGAAATGGCAGAATCACTTTTTTTTCCAAATGGGACCTTCAAATCACTGAAACTACAGGATCATGTTTGTTACATTAGTGACTTTTCACAAAATGAGATTGACCAAGACTGCACAGTGGAAGAAATGTACGAGAAAACCAAAGTAAAAATACTTAGATTGTACCTCCACACCAAATACACCAAAAACCGTGCTCATGACAAAGACAACTTGACTGAAACTCCCCCAGCAACAACCTCAGAGGTCACAGGAAATGTTGCTCCACATACTGGTGAAGTTCTGCCGTTGGAGCCAGAGGTCATAACTATTGACCTATCTTTACTGCATGAATCTGATCTCATATTGTTAGGTGAAGATGTAACAAATACGGAGATGCTTCATGACCATAACAGGGATGAAGTACAGGAACAAAGAAGTTTCTTGCACACTGAAGAAATAGGACTGGAACATGGAACCCCAGAAATGACAGAGTCTGACAGTACAGGACAAGAAGATGTTACTCTTCATACACAAGCTGAAGAGATGCTCATCAGCAATTCCAGTGATAGTGAAGTGATAGTTGGAGCATCATCTGGTGATTTTTCTGAACTGGATGACACTTTGCCTTGGGAAGTACCGAAACATAAGGTCGTCATTGTTGTGCGAAGGGGTTGCTGCCTTTCTGACCTTATGAACGCCTTTATTGATCCAGATATCATGAACAAAGACGTGCACATCAAAAGAAAACTTCCCAATGGTGAACTGGAAGAGGGGGAAGGATCCGGTGTTTTACGTGATTGCCTTTCAGAATTCTGGGGAGAGTTCTACAGCAAATGCACTTTAGGTACTGAAGTGAAGATACCTTACCTTAGGCATGAATATGAAGTTCAGGAATGGCAGGCAGTTGCAAGGATTTTTGTGATGGGTTGTGATGGGTTATACTTTTATACTACTATGAAAAACTACTATGCTAAAAACTCAGGACAGTACAAAACTTTATTTCATTTTTTGTTTATTAATTGTTTAGTGTTTAGATGGTTACTGTTGCACCGAGGGACTGAGAAATGTGCAATTTCAATCCTGTTCAATTCCTGTTTTGTTAATAAAGTTGACTTTGACTTTTTTTGACTTTGACTTAGTTTTGATCGACTTTTTTGATTTACATTATGTTCACACCAGAAAGAAGGTTCATGTTGATTTTTTTTTTTTTCAATTTTATCTTCAACCTAGAAGGGAAGCACAGAACAGCCAACTAAAGCTGGCTAATGTCTTAAGTTTTGTATATGTACAATGCTGACTTGCATATTTGCTAGTTAATGTTTCCACAGTGCTGTTAAAAGCACAAAGTTCACTTTATGTCCTGGTCCTAATACTAATTTGGAAGCCAGTTCAGGTCAGTTCTGATCAGAACTGTATGTTCATATTGGTATAAGTACTTCTCAAGTTTCACCTCGTTTATTCTTACTGGTTAAGAAGCAGTGCAGACAAACAAACTGATACTGTACATTTGTTTGAGCAAAACATTTATTTGGATTTCAGTATTC
>JBBPBX010049695.1:5390-7890 GCA_038048925.1 Garcialebias charrua
GTTGACGTGTTTAGTGGTCTGTAGAGGAGCGGATAAAATGCCCTTGAAGGTTTTTATAGATTTAACCCAAGACACCATTTTTTAACTCGTGCATATTTTACGAGCCTCAGTGGCTCCTGTCCACAGTGGGGGGAGCGACTCCAGCTTCTGTAGCTTTTCCCATGAATGACTTGGCAGGGGGTTTGCCTTGACCTGCTGACCTCCGGTTGTCATCCTGGTAATCCCCGAAACTCGGGGGCACACGGCAAACCTGCTGCACGATCAGAATCTCAAATTAGACTCTTGACCTTCAGAAAGCAGGAGGTGTCGGAGGCTGGGGGAGGGGAGGGGTTAAACAATCACAGCTTTTCACTGGATC
Source organism: Garcialebias charrua (assembly GCA_038048925.1). Classification (NCBI taxonomy): domain Eukaryota; kingdom Metazoa; phylum Chordata; class Actinopteri; order Cyprinodontiformes; family Rivulidae; genus Garcialebias; species Garcialebias charrua. Next base: position 5,749 of record JBBPBX010049695.1, read on the forward strand.
TTATTGGCAGAACGGGGGGAAGGTTAAAGGTCATGAAGGGTGAATGGATGCCGTGACGTTCTGCACACGGCTGCAGCACATCTCGGGGCTGTCGAGCATTCGAGTCGCCGGGGGACCGCGTCGGTTCAGCGGAGTCTCAAACTGACGTTTAATCTTAAAAGAAACACAGATCGAGCTTTTCTGATCAGAACCCGAAACAGATTTGTTGACGTGCGAGGAAAGAGAAACGGACTTCAGCAGAAATTTGAGCTAATCTGGCACGATTGAATGCACAGTTTGGCTCTGGACGTCGGCAGATGTTTATTTATTTATGCACATATTGGTCGGTGGTCTCTTAGTGTGGATGATCCTGATTACAAAAAGATCTGAAGATCTCGACCTTGACTTCTCTAAATGGCTTTAAGAATCTGTTGGAATCCTGGCAAAAACCAATGCAGACATGTTCCTGTTTTGGATTTTCTACATCTACCTTATAATGTTTTGCTACTTTGCTACTTTGTTTTAATTTGTTTAAAAAAAAAATCTGTATTTCTCTCTTATGTTTGTCTATTGTTGATTGTTTAAAAAAAATCTACTGTTACTGTTGTCATCAGTCTTTAGTTTGTAGACAGGTCCCTCTTGTAAATGTGTCCTCGAGGCTCAATAAGATTAACCCGACTAAATAAAGGTTGAATGAATCCTACATTTTTTTATGTTGAGTTAAAGTAAATTTCTTTAAGTCACTGTTTTGTCCATGAAGCTCTTGTTTCATTTTTCAGTTTAGTTTTTAAAATGACAAATCTCAGTTACGATGGAAGCATATTGAAACTGTTTTTTGTGCCTTTTTCCTCCCAGAAATAAAACTTACATTGACTTTGAACATATTTGACTCTATTTTTGCTATAAAAAATAAAAAAAACGAGTTGTTTTTTAGTTTATTCATAAACGAATGAGTTAAATGAAAACTTGGAGGAACGGACTTTATTTTTGTATTATTCTGAAATCTCTACAAAAATCATAAACACAGTATTACAGTGGGATGAAAAAGAGTGATACTCTCTTGTATTTGTATTAAATCTTTTTTTAATGTCTGTTAATCCGCTCATTCTCAATCAGTTCATCTGGACAGTTTCTTTTTAGCAGAAACGTTTCACCCTCACTCCAGAGGGCTTCCTCAGTCAGAGTAGTCCAAAGCACACTGAAGTTAACCCACCAAGCAAGCAACTTATGTGGAACTGATTGAGAATGAGCGGATTTGATACCTGGACTATTGAGAATTAACTTTCAATGTCTGTTAATGTTTCCACAGTGGCAAGGAGAGACGCAAGAGTTTTGTCCGAATGCCAAAGTGGTTTTGGTGGGCTGTAAACTGGACATGAGGACAGACGTGCACACCCTGAGGGAACTCTCCAAGCAGAGGCTAATCCCTGTCACTCATGAGCAGGTGAGGACTAAACCAGATGTGTATCTGAGGTGAAAGGTCAGGATGAAAACCGAGAGACGGGCTCTTCAAAAACAGTTTCAGATAAATGCTGGTGAAGATAAAGTTTCAGATAAAGTGCTTCAAAAAGAGGCAGAATTACTTTCATTCAAAACTTTCATGTTAGTGATTAGTTATTAAGAATGAAATGTTAACTGAATGGTCAAAGGTAAAACAGAACAGAAAATAAAATCAGTAAAACAGTAGCTAAAATTAAAATGAGCTAAATCAAAGCTTAAAGCAAACGTTAGCAATATTGTAGCTTAAAGCTAATGTTAGCAAACTGGCAAAAAGGTAAAGCTAGGAAACTGTACAAAAGCTAGGATAAACAATTTGCAACTAAAACAAAACGTTACCTAAACTGTAGCTAAAAGCTAAAGTTAGCAAAACTGTAGCTAAAAGCTAAAATATGATAAAGTAAATAATTACCTTTTAACTTGTAGCTAAAAGATAAAGTTAGGAAACTGTAGCTAAAATTAAAATGAGCTAAACCAAAGCTTAAAGCAATACTTAGCAATATTGTATTAAAGCTAAACTAAAAAATGCACAACTAAAAGCAAAAGTTTGCAAAACTGTAGCTAAAGGATAAAGTTTGCACAACTGTAGATAATGGCTAAAATAAGAAAATCTGTAGCTAAAAGCCAATGTTAGCAAAACTGTAGCTGCAAGCTAAAGTTTGCTAT
>JBBPBX010049695.1:12890-25251 GCA_038048925.1 Garcialebias charrua
ACCCGTTAATGAAAAAAATAACTCCGTTTGTAACGCCGTTTATTTATAACTCCGTTATTCCTATCACTGTACTGTATATAGATATAGATATAAATGTGTTTTAAACCCTTCCCACATGTTTGCAATATTCTAAACGCTCTAAAAAGCACAGAACGTCATGATTTCAGCTCCCTGCCTCCGCTGCTCTGTCTCCTGCAAGCGTTCTTGGCCACACCCACTTCTTCTCTCTACACGAGAACAGCTGATCAGCTGCAGCAGGAAGCTTATTCTTCAGTATGGGCTGCACAAAGGTGCAGGAGGTGCTAAATAATAATAACAATAATAATAATAATAATAATAATAATAAAAACGAACCGCAAAGTAGTGAGGGACTACTGTATTTTCAAGGTTTGACTCTGAGATTTAAAGTCAAAGTCAAAGTCAAAAGTCAAAGTCAACTTTATTGTCAGAACTGCAATATGTACAGGACATACACAGAATTGAAATTGCGTTTCTCTCAGTCCCTCGGTGCAACAGTAACTATTTAAACATTGAAACACTGAAACATATAATAATAGACATAAGCATAAAATAGTAAAGCTGTAACACTGTCCTGAGTTTTTGCATAGTGGTACAAGAGTATGAAAATTTACACCAACTCTAAAACTAAAACTAAAACACTAAACATTTAATGAACATAATACTGTCCTGAGTTTTTGCATACTAGTATAGAAAAAGTATAAAAAGTATAACTATAAAATAAACTAAAGGTTCTAGCATTGACATTTGCAAAGTGGCAAAGCAGCATATGAGTTAATGTACACAGTATATGTATGAGGTAGTAGTTGATGTTGTTATAGAGGCAAAAGTGGCATATGCAGTAAGGCACATTGGGCATCCTTAAATAAGGCTGGTCAGAGAATACTGTATATGTATCAGCAGTGGTGTAGATATAAAAGTAGTGTAAATGTAAACAGTAGTAATAAATGTAAGCAGTAGTAATAAATGTAAACAGTATTAATAAATGTAAACATTGAATGTAACCAGTAGTATGTAAACAGAGAATGTAAACAGTATTATGACTATAGGCAGTGATGTAATACAAACATTAGTGCAAATATGAGAAGTAGTGCAAACTGAATGAGCACATGACCGAGAGTTTAGTGAATAACCCGTTTGATGACACAGAGTCCAGTGTTAAAATCTTTGTGTTGTGTGGTAATGTGTGAGAAAGTTTTTAGTGTTAAGGCAGTTCAAATGGGAGGGGGGGCAGAGCAGGCAGAGTGTTTAGCATCCTGACTGCCTGATGAACAGAGCTGTCTCTCAGTCTGCTGGTTCGAGCCTGGAGACTTCTCAGTCTCCTCCCTGATGGCAGCAGTCTGAAGCAGCTGTGTAGTGGGTGTGTGGGATCACCTGCCATGCAGTGGGCTTTCCGAGTGAGGCGGTTGCTGTGTAAGTCCTGCAGTGAGGGGAAGGAGGTGCCGACGATCTTCTCAGCTGCTCTCACGATGCGCTGGAGGCTCTTGCGGCAGGATGCAGTACATGCACCAAACCACACAGTGATGCAGCTGGTCAGGACACTTTCTATGGCACCTCTGTAGAAGGTGCACATGATGGGGGTTGAAGCTCCAGCCCTTTTCAGCTTGCGGAGAAAGTAGAGACGCTGGTGAGCCTTCTTGGCCAGTGATGCAGTGTTCCTGCTCCAGGACAGGTCCTCTGAGACATGCACTCCCAGGAACTTGGTGCTGTCTACTCTCTCCACTGCGGTGCTGTTGATGGTCAGAGGGGCATGTTGGGCATCCCTCTTCCTGAAGTCCACAACAATCTCCTTTGTCTTCTCCACGTTGAGAGTGAGATTGTTGTGTCCGCACCACAAGGCCAGGCGGCTCACCTCGTTCCTGTAGTCCGTCTCATCGTTGTTGCTGATGAGACCCACCACTGTTGTGTCGTCCGCAAACTTGATGAAGTGGTTGGAGCTGTATGATGGTGTGCAGTCGTGTGTTAGCAGGGTGAATAGAAGGGGGCTCAGCACACATCCTTGTGGGGCCCCTGTGTTCAATGTGATGGTGCTAGATGTGTTACTCCCGACCCGTACTGTCTGTGGTCTCCCGGTCAGGAAGTCTAGCAGCCAGTTACACATTGAGGTGTTCAGCCCCAGACTGTCCAGTTTAAGGATGAGCTGTTGGGGGATGATGGTGTTGAATGCCGAGCTGAAGTCGATGAACAGCATTCTAACATAAGAGTCCTTCGTGTCCAGATGTGTGAGAGCTGTGTGGAGGGCAGAGGAGATGGCATCGTCGGTTGAGCGATTAGGTCGGTATGCAAATTGGAAGGGATCCAGGGAGGCAGGGAGGACAGATGTGATGCTTTTCATGACTAGCCGTTCAAAGCACTTCATCAGGATGGGGGTGAGTGCTACTGGGCGATAGTCATTGAGGCATGCGGGCGTTGCCTTCTTTGGGACAGGGATGATGGTGGTGGCTTTGAAACAGGTGGGGACGATGGCCTGGCTCAGTGAGATGTTAAAGATGTCCGTGAAGACCGCTGCGAGTTCCCCTGCACAGTCCTTCAGCACACGACCAGGTATGTTGTCAGGACCAGAGGCCTTCCGGGCGTTAATCTTGATGAATGATCGCCTTACGCTGTCTGAGGACGTCTAAAACGTCCATCATCAAAAACGTCTAAAACGTCAATCATCAAGATCAGACGAGTTTAATTTAAAATATTGTTGTGAATCGTAGCGAGAACAATGCGTTCCTTCAAGAAATGCTTTTAATTCCCCCAAAACAAGTAAACCAGACAAGTAAAATAAACAAAAATGTAACAAAACCGTGAAAGCAGGACCACAATGAGATGTTTTATTCATGTTTGGTTCTCCGTGATGCCCAGAAAATATGAGGCAAACAGTAAAAATCTTTGTGTGCTCTAATCCTGCAGCCTGTGTTATCTCATTGTTGGTCTTAAATTGAATTCCCGCAGAGCCAAAAAGTTGCGAGTGAAATTGACCACTGGGTGAACCCCAATACTTCTGCTCTAATCTGCCCGAGATTTGATCTAGGTTTTCCTGTTGTCGCCACAATCTCTGCTGCAGCCCCCACAGCTGAATCTAAAACCGCTGTTCCACCTCCGCTGCTCCTGACACACGCCTCGACTCACGAGAGTGATAGAAATCAAACCGCATCACCGGGGATGAAAAGCTTTCTGGTTCATCCATTCCAACATCTGCACGCTATAAATCCTGCGTGAATTAAAAGCATGACACGAGATCAGGCCATGTAGCAAAGGGGAGAGCCAAGGGAGTTTTAAAAATTAAATTAAATTGGCTTGATTTGATTGTGAGCAAACAGTTTACAGTCTTAATTATCTGGGTATATTGTTGCATTACTCAGGGGTGAGCTGGAGCACTTCTGCTCGAGCTTATTCTCTTATCTCAGCGTGTCAATGCCAGCTCTGTTGGATCTGTGTTGCTCTGATCCCTCGGTCACCACAGAATGAGCGCATTCTTCATGCATCACACTCAAAAGTTTCATTTACGTCCAGATGTGTAGACACTACAGGATTTGTCTTTGTCAGAGATGTGCTAAATGCCTTTTAGCAACATTTAGCATTCGGACGTTGAGAGAAAACCCTGCAAAGGTCCACTCAGACATAATTTAATAGACTAAATGCTAAGTCAGCATTCATGATTGTTTCCCTGTTTATAGTTTCTTCAATGTATATGTATATGTGTGTACACAGTATTAGCCTGGTTAAAACCAGACCACTGTCCTTCACTTCGCTTCGTTCTAGGGTCTGGGACTTCTCCCATAGACAAGGATTTCTCCGGTAGATTTTTGACCTGACCAATCAGAGAACAGAAGGCGGAGTTTTGTTAGTTTAGCCTGGCGAGGTCCAGGCTATCAGATAAATAGCTCAGAAACCACTCGGTGGATATTTTTTCTGCTACCAGTGTGTAATTATATGGCTCTAATTTACTGACTGTTGGCCTGGATGAAACATTTGAGATAAAATTCGATTTTTTATAATTTATTTTCGTAGCGCACCCGAGGCTGTTTGGAAAATGTCAAACCGAAACAATTTAAATCCAGCAGATTTGACCATTTCGTGAATTGATTTAGGAACTGTTAAGCTCAGGAACACTTCTGATATAACGTCAGCTAAGAAATATATTTTTTCTCAGCAAAGAAATAATAGTTTTTTACCTTGTTTTCTTGAAAATTCCTTCGTGGCGGCAGCCATTTTAACTGACGACGTCAGTCGACGTCGTTCAAAACTCCGCCTTCTGTTCTCTGATTGGTCCGGTCAAAAATCTACCGGAGAAATCCTTGTCTATGGGAGAAGTCCCAGACCCTAGTACGAAGCGAAGTGAAGGACAAGGGTCTGGTTTTAACCAGGCTAACACAGTATATATGTTATATTTACCATATTTTTCACTCTATACGTCGCAGATTTTCACATAATTTGCATGCCCTGCGAATAAAACGCCGAAGTGACATATTTATGGATTTTTGCCCATACCTGTATTTATAAATTAATTTTTGGCTGAGATATGACCGTTTTCATTCATTCTGACTGAAAATATTGAACACACCATTTTCAGCCGCTAGATGACACTCGAGTAGTACATCATGCCGTTGTGTCGTAATAGGTAAAAGTGGCTATTATTGACACAATCGGCTTGCCAAAGCTGACTAACTTCCTGTTTTTAAATCTGCTCCGAAGACGCATTTTTTCTCTTTGGCTTTTAACACAGCTTGAAATGTTGGTTTTACTGTTTTTAAGTTATTTGTTTTATAGTTTTTACTGTTTGCTGTTTTGATCTGGTAGTTCATCACTTTTATGGTATGTTGAGTTTATAGTTTTATGCTTGTCCGTGTTAGTGTACAGCACTTTGGCCAACGGTGTTGTTTGAAAGTGCTTTATAAATAAAGTTGTATTGTATTGTATCATATTATACCGTTACCTGCCTGGAGCAATCGTCAAATCAGCTTCATTTCACTGCGCCGACCCAGTGAAATGCAGCTAATTTGACCATTAAAGTGCATTTATTAAGTAAAAGTTCAACTGAGACACACTTTACTATAATGTCGAGCAAACAAATAATTGTTTTAGGTGCTTATCTTGTTAAATTTCGAAGAAATGCACAAGTCGCCCTCGGCGCGTTCATGTTTCCGCGTATCTGCCTTTGAAATGCAGCTGCTTTGACCATCAAAGTGCATTTATTAAGGAAAAGGTAGACTGAGACACACCTTTACTATAATTTTTAGCAAACAAATTGTTTTTAAGAGTTAATCTTGTTAAATCCTTGTTAAAGTCCTCCCGTGTACACCCGTTGTTGCCATTTGGCAGTCAATCAATTTTTGGCACAACACCGGCCCACATTTCCGGGTTGTCAGTGGTGACACGTAACAAATGCGATGCGTCAGTCATGACGTATAACAGATGCGGCGTATACGATGAAGTGACATATTTATGGATTTTTCCACTTTATTTAGACATATTTGGACTGATTCAACTTATAGGGCAGTGCGATGTTTACAGCAAAAAATACAATAGATGTTTCAAGATTAGAGCATCTAAAGTGTGAGGTATCAATGACCAGATAATTAAAATACATTATTAGTAGAGAAACGACCAGAAGCTGGAAGTTGAAGCAAATAAAATAGCACGCCTCCTGTTGGCATGAGGCTGGCAGCAGTATGATTTTTAAGGCACACATTACATGAAAACGAAACATTTTCCTGACAAGAAAAAATTTAATTTAAGTGTTTTTTTCTGGTATTAAATACAGTTATTTTTCATGAATTGTTATGTTGCTACTGTATGTTTACTCATGCATATTTTCTTAAACGTTTAGCTTTAGTTAGCTATTTGAGGCTTTAAAAGCATTAAAAAGAGTCATGCCACACTATGCTCCTTCATAAAACAGTTAAGTAAAGTACCCTGATGCATGCTCAATAATCCAGGTAGAAAAATCTAAAAAAGCTAAGTCTGGTCCTCTGGACATTCGAAAAACAAAACAAAACGAAAAAGTAGAAACGTTTCGGCTTTGGTCCGAAAGACTTCCTCAGTCTGACATGCTGTATTCAGCAGTTAAGTAAAATGGCTGCACAGACCAGATCATCTCTATGCTGCCTCCAGCTGTTCATTAATCAGAGATGCAGTGGTGGGCACAGCTGTTCAAAAAGTCTGCTTTGCTAACCACTAATTCGCCAACTACAAAAATTTGCTTCGCTAACGCTAAATCACTAAACAGATCAAAACAATTATTGGACTTTAATTTACCGGATTTAAATTTAGCTGGAGCTAATCCCACTAAAGTTTTTCCAAGTTTTCAAAAATTCTAATCCACTTCATGGAACGTTAGCTCTGCTAATATCGGATTAGCAGAATCGTGCCCACCACCGCGGAGATGGAGCCGACCACATTCCTGAGCGTACAGAAATGAAACAAGAATGGGGGAACCAATGGAGGTGTGGAGCAGAACTCAGATGGGCCAACATGAAGAGCAACACATCAAATGTGTGACGGACGTCTGACTCGTGACTTTTACAAAACACAATGAATTAACTAAGTTTAGCCATTCTGTGTGGTGAACTCATTTTAAAAACTCAATTTGAAGTTATTGCACCTCATCCATATTTCCCTTTGTAATGAATCTGTTTAATCTGGCTACAGACCATAAATAATCACTTTATTACTATTTTGATCCACTGCACCACCGTACTTTTTCCACATCGGCCGTTTTGGCTCTGTTACTACCTCATTTTTTTTGTAAGACATCGCACATCAGGGACGCATTGGCTTCAACCCTCCTAGAAGTCACACGGGGGCCACCAGAAGGCGTCTACGTTGCAGCCTGAGCTGCCTTGTGAAAAAGCCTGGGAGGGTGTGTAAGACATTTTTATTGATGGTACAGTCCCCCCAAAAATGGACATTTTGTCTTCAATTTTGGACATTGAATGTTCCTGGAGTCACTTGGCTTATCTTTATTTATTTTTTGGCTGATTTTTGAACACCTTTGTCCTTATTTAAAGGTGCTATGTGTAACTTTCTGTAGAGCACAGAACTTAGAAATATTTTCAACAGGCAAAGCATTCTGGTCCCTCCCCCTCAGAGCCATATATGGCTCTGCCCCCCTTGCTCTGCTGAAATTCAAATTCAAGCTCTGTTTTTATTGGCTGGTTACAAACTCTGTTTTTATTGGCTGGTTAACGGCAGGTCACTCTGTGTTTTTAGTGTTTTTATAAATGCTGATAGAGAAGCAAGGGGACTATAGTTTTTTTCAGAGATTACTTTGTCTAACACCAGTCTGTCAGTAGATAGTGACAGAGTGAAGAAATATGTTAAAAATATATTGTTAGAAAAGTTACAGACTGCACTACAAAGTTACTTAGTGCAGCTTTAAGTCTGGTCCCTCACAATAACAATAGGTTGGACACATTCACTACACACCCTTATATTATGTATAACAACAAAAACATTGTGTATTTGGCAAAATAGCAACAACTTAAAAATAAAATTATATGCAAAATTGACAAAGTATAAAACTACAAAAAATATAACATTCATTTGAACTTTTGAGTAGCTGTTTGCTTAACTTATATTATTCTGGCTACTGTCTAATGCGGTAATATACGGTATTCTCGGGCGTATAAGTCACAGTTTTTTGCATAGATTTGTCAGTCCTGCGACTTGTACGCCAAAGCGACTTATAATTTTGTTCCATATTCGTAACGCAATTTCTGACTGACGCTTTAGATTTTGAAGAACTGAAACAGCGAGTCCTCCCGTGTGAGCTCGCTTCACTCACCTGGTGCAGGCGGAGGAATGCTGGAGCGCTAGCAGCCCCTGCCGTGATGGATGGATGGCGCCACGCCGCCCAGGCAAAATGAAACTGTTTTGACCATTAAATAAATGCATAATAAACACAACTGATGCATAATAAATGCGACTTGTATGTGTTTGTTTCCTCTTCATGATGCTTTTTTGACTGATGCGACTTATACTTGGGGAGACTTGTGGAGTGGTGGCGCAGTGGTTAGAGACGGTGGGCCTGTGATCGGAAGATCGCCGGTTCAAGCCCCGGTACCGACAACATCAAATAATGTGGGGCGGCCGTGGCGTAGTGGTAATGGCAGTCGTTCCCCGATCGGAAGATTGGCGGTTCGAATCCCGGTTCCCCACACCATGTGTCGTTGTGTCCTTGGGCAAGACACTTAACCCCGAGTTGCTCCCGGTAGGACTGGAAAGCACCTTGCATGGTAGTCTGCTGCTACCGGTGTATGAATGTGTGTAGCACTTTGAGATTTTCACTAATGAAAAGTGCGTTATAAATTGAATTCATTATTATTATTATTAAAAAGGTGAAACACCCACACCTGCCTCCACCCTCATTCGCCCCACTCTGGGCCCCTGAGCAAGGCCCTTAACCCCCACCACCTGCTCCCTAAACAGGTCTCTCTTGAAAATGAGTTATCGTGGCTCAATGAGACTACCTGGATAAATAAAGGGTGAATGGAAAGAAATACGCCAGAAAATACGGTACACACTACTAACTTTGCACTTTGAGATTTTTATTAATGAAAAGTGCGGTATAAATTGAATTCATTATTATTATTATTATTATTACGTGTCGATGTAATCCCACTTGAATTTTTACATTCATTTAGTAAAACTTGTTAACGTTTCCTGTTAAAATACTGTTAAATTCCCTTTTGTCTCCATTGGTGTTCCAGGGAAGCACAATAGGCCGTCAGATGGGGGCGGTGGCCTACGTCGAGTGCACCTCGAAGGTTTCTGAGAACAGCGTTCGGGACGTGTTCCACATCACCACCCTGGCGTCGGTGCAGCGGCCGCACAAGCCGCAGCTGAAACGCAGCAGTTCCCGCCGAGGTCTGAAGCGAGTGTCGCAGCTCCCTCTGCCTCCTCTGCCGGGTCGGACTGAGCAAATGGACCAGGCCCCGGCCATCAGGAAGGACCGCGCCAAGAGCTGCATACTCATGTAGAAGCTTCAGAAGATATGCAGTATATATGTACATACGTCAAACAGAAGTATACAAAAGAGAAGTATATTTATTGGTTCTTTTTGTGTGCATTGTTAATTTTTGCACAGTACACGAGTGAGAATAGAGAATCGACGCACTGAGGAAACGAATGCTTTGGATTCTTTTTCCGTTATTTTTTTTTTTAATAAGCTGTTTGCTTATTTGTGTTTGGAAACGACTGCAAATTGGACTCACCCTCTGGACATACGGAAGCTGCGATAGTGGAAACACGGTCTGGTCCAGGGAATTAAAGTGGAATTAATTTCCTGAAAGAGCACGACGACGACGACGCGATGAAGACGAGGCGCCAGAGAAAAGCCATGTTGACGCAGATGGAGAGGCGCTGCAGAGCAGATACGACCGTGCTCGTTAGGCTCCGTCCTATTACCGTTTGCGAGGAGAACTGTTACTTTGATCACTGCTTGGAAAGGGATTCTGGTGTTTTTAGCTGAACGACGTCAAGGAAGTGAAACGAGACCGAATGAAGTGTTGCAGCGTGTGAGCACTACCACCACAAGTGCATTTTTACAGTAAAAATGATGTATTTTCCTCATTTAACACTAATTTTCCCTCATTCGATTTAGTCGTTTTCAGTTAGTCCCTGAGATTAATGCTGTTGTTGTTATTTTAAACACGTTTCTTTGTGGGAGAATAAAATGGTAAAGAATTAGGGCTATTTTGTTGTAGTGTCACTTGACTCAAAAATAAAAATAAAAGATTGACTCCACTAGAAAAAGTAGATTTCTTTCCATGCATGGTGACGATATTAAAGATGAAATCTGCACGCCTTGTCTAAGTCTGCTCAGATGGACTGAGAAAAAGAAACTCAATATTGTGTTTTCTTACAGCAGCATCCAGAAGCTGTGTCCGTAAATCGCACATTTTGTGTATTAACGTGTTTCTCTGCACTCACGCTGCTGCAACAGTTCAGCCTGAGAAAAGATTGTCTCGAGATAATTGGCGGGCTATTTTCTCAGCTGGCACAAAAATAAGCTGAACTATTGCTGCTGCTGCAGCCCATGTTGGTTTTAAATGGCTGAAATGACTCTTGTGGCAGCTAATGATTTTTACATTTAAACTTCTGTTTGGTGTTTGGACAGAAAACCTGTCGTATGTTTTCTTTACTCAAGTACATTTCATTACAGACATTTCCTTCTAAGTAGCTTCTGACTAAACCAGCTTGTCTTGGCACGAACCTGCTTCCTGTTAGAAATTAGGCGGAGGTAAAAAGCTGAAAAACCTGTCGATGTCAACAGCTGCTGCGTTCCTTTTAAAATTTTAAATCAAAACAAGCTGAGCTCAAACAGGTTGAGGAGAAAATGACACCAAGAGGGAAAAAAAATGATGGTATTTAGGGAAAATGTTACTTCAGACATAAATGAACAATATTTTTCTGATTAGATGACAAGGAATGTTAAAGTTTTATCTATTTTAAAGTTTCATCTATACTAAATAAATGAACGCATCATGAGCCATCTACAAATAAAAACCTTTACTTATTCAAAGAGACAAAAAAAAGAGTTGCATACCTTTTTTGATGGTTGCTGCACACACTGGGCTAAAAACAGAGGAACCTTCGACAGTGCCGGCCCATGACTCCATGGGGCCCTAAGGGGACTTTGGTTTGGGGCCCTTTATTTCTGCTAATAATGTGGATTACTCTAAAAAAGGATAATGCATCAGGATAATGTAGATTACTGCAATCAGCAGTCAGATGATCAGATCATTCACCACCTAACAAACTCATTGCAACTCTGACATCCCTGTTTACATAATTCTATGTATGTGTATATATCATAAAAGTAACAAAACAACAACAACAAAAAACAGTATGCAATGTATTTTACAGTAAAAGTGTCATCTGGTTCATTGTCTTTGGTTCCAAAGCACTGCAACAGTAATACCCTGATGCTAGCCTGGTTAAAACCAGACCCTTGTCCTTCGCTTCGTACTAGGGTCTGGACTTTCTCCATAGAGAACCGATTCTTGCTGGAGGCGTGGCCTCTGCTGAGGAACAAAACCATTGGATCTTAGAAAAATTTTGAACAGGGAAAGCATTCTGCTCCCTCCCCCTCAGAGCCATATATGGTCTGCTTCCCATGCTCTGGTGAAGTTGACATCAGCTCCGCCTCCTGCTGCATTTTCTCTCACTGCCGCTGCATATTCTGTGTTTATATGTTAATAAAACATTCTAAAAAATAAAATAAAACCATGGAGCTCTGGTCCAGCACACCAGAAGACCAGAAAATCTGCAGGGACTCGGGCAGCAACGTAAAACCCGAGTTTAATTCTCTCGTGACAACCTGAGGCATTTCCTCATCATTGCACTCAGCGGAGGGGGAGGAGGAGGGAGCGATCACTTGACTTTTGGCAAAAAAAAACAAAAGAAAACTCCAGATAAGGGATTAAGAAGGGGAAATTAATACATTTGTGTCACATATAAAACAGTCCTGCATCGCTTTGCATCGCTTTGAATGAGAACATGCGGCTGCTCGCTGGCTGCGCGCTGGGACAGGTGGGGGCGTGGGTTAGGGGCCAAAAACTCCGCCCCTTCTGTTCTCTGATTGGTCCGGTCAAAAATCTACCGGAGAAATCCTTGTCTATGGGAGAAGTCCCAGACCCAGCAGTGAAGGGAAATGAGAATTGAGCGGAGCTGCGTAGGAATGGCGAGGGCCAGGCTACCCTGATGCATGCTCAATAATCCAGGTAGAAATGTCTAAAAAAGCTGTCTGGTCCTCTGGACATTCAAAAATCAAAACAAAACAAAAAAGTAGAAACGTTTCGTCTTTTGTCAGAAAGATTTCCTCAGTCTGAGATGATGTATTCAGCTCAGTCTTATAAATAGCACCCTCTCACAGTGGATCAACCAGTTTGCTGCTGACAGCCGAAATCAGCTGCTCACATGATCAAGGACCATCAGCCTGCGACAGTAATGTTCAAAATAATTAGTAGTGCAAGATCAACAAACATAAAATAAATTGGATGCAAAAAATAAATTGTGCAAAAACAGACAAAATTTAATAAAATAAAAAAAATACCAAGGAAATACTTAAATAATGTGATGGAACAATTACTTGAAACCACATAAAATGGTTAAAGACCGTGTAAAGTGAATTTCAACATTTTCTTCAATAAACATTATAAATGTCGTAATTGTAATCTTGTAAATGAGTAAAAAGTCTCAAAATTGTAGCTCAATTAATTTTGGAGTTATAGATCAAACTGTGTATAAACACATTTCTCTTTCAGGATTTTTTAGGCGTGGTTTAAATGTGACCGCGTTTCGTCACGTGGTCACAAGCCCCACCCCCTGCAGCTCCAGCCGTTATAAATGC
>JBBPBX010049697.1:0-20594 GCA_038048925.1 Garcialebias charrua
ATTACATTAGAATAAAATTTAAGAAGCCAATAGTCTCTTTGTGAGTGACTATATATGTTCTCAGATTACAACTAATGGAATAAATTGTAGTAAACGTCTGTTCACTGAGAGGTCAGCAAAGGTCATCCCTGGACATCGTCATGCCCACTACAGGAGGGAAAAAATAATTTGAGGAAAGTATGCTTTCTAGATTTTTATATTGCTTAAAAGTACAAGCACATAAGTATTTTCCTCAAATGATTGGGGTGGCCAAAGATTAATCCATGGTTAAGATAAATCTATGGTGGCCAAGGCCACCAATGGCCACCCCCTGGCTCCTCCATTGCTCCACATGGTAAATTACCCAGTAAATAGCTCCCTCCACTCAAGCAGGATCAGTCACTCTGCTCCACCTTGCATTAAAAAATAAAGAAAATAAATAAAAACTACCTTGTCCACAGTGTAACTCCTCGCCACTTGAATATCTTGTTCCAAAAACATTTAGGTTTACGTGCATTCCCTGTTGAATTCAGCCCAGAACAACACTCAACTCGAAGACTACAAACATTCACTATATGTAAATCCCTCTGCAATGGGGGACATCAGCGTATTGCTTGTTGTTACATCTGTCATGCTCGGCATCAAATGTTAGGTTAAATGTGGGGTTGTGACATCATCATGTTTATGGCTGCATGAAATGATCCTCACTTGTAGTAAACTCTCAACTTTTACAAGGAAATTGTTATAAAACGCGACCATAACGTGTCATATTATCCCCAGCAGAGTTTATATTATTATTATTAGTATTATTATTGTTGTTGTTGTCACCTTCAATTGAAACAAAAGGATGGGCAGGTCTTCAGGACAGTGGTCCCTAATGAGGCCTGTTCTGGCTTTTTAAGAACTAAGACCAGGTCTTCGTCAGAAGCTCTTCTCCCGGTGGATTGTCACTCTTTGCAGAATCCGTTTCCCCGACACAAAGGCATCTCTCATCTATCTGCAGAGCTTCTTGAAGTGTTTATCCACCAGAACTGACAGAGAGCTGACTTTAATTAGCACCATCTCCCTTCTCACCCCCCACGCCTCCCCAGCCACGGCTCCTCTCGTCAGAATTGCATAACTCGGAGCCGAACAGTATATTAGGTTTGTGCTCACTGATGTTTCTGAAGGACCAGTTCACAGAGAGGAGGCGAGCGAGTCGCCCGCTCTCCTCATTTATGGCATGTAATTAAAACTAAATGACAATTCCACTCTGCTATTTAATTAACCACTTTAGATAAAGCAAACACACGTGTGGCGCAGGAACGCACACACACACACACACATCAGTCACAGAAACGCAAACGAGTAAATCCACCAGGAAACCAACCAAATCCACACAGAGAAGCAGGTCACACCCTCCCCAACTCCCATTAAACCCCATAATATTTCAATCTGGAGCTTTACTGACTTAGATCATGTCTGAAAAGAGGTCCGCCCTTCCAAAGATGCTTTTTTCATGTCAGTCAAGTTGACACCCTGTAAATACTGTACTCCCTTTCAGCTCCTCCTCGGTCCGATCACTTGTGAGGTTTCTCGGTGTTAATGATGAAGGCTTTAATTCATCATAACTGCGTTGCACAACCTCTAATTAGTGGCAACACTCGTACAACAATGCCAGCCTTATCTCCTCATGCAAATGAGCTCCCAGTCTGTTGCGTTTGCTAATTTTACGAAACGGCAGGGCGATAACCGCGCAGGCTGTGCTAATCTTCCCCGCGTTTAACCCCGGTTTTTCTTTTTAATCCGCCATCCGCAACAAACACACAACAAACAACAATAATCCTATTATCGGCTTGATAATTCCTCTTCCTATTACTTTCCCTTTTCCATTATTATGCTCTAATTTAATCTCAACTCTGGACCGAGGAACATTGACAGACAAGCACTTTCACCTCACATTCAGATCTTTAAGATGAATGAGCTCACGTTAACCCCCTCCTCCTCCTCCTCCCGGGTGTTAACATAATTTGATATTCCTGAAAAATCAGTGGTTAAATGTTTTGACTTACACCCCAACAGTTTAGAGTAAAATTCAATTAGCATCAGATTCCAGGGCGTGCACAGAGCACAGGCTCATCTCTTCTTCACAGTCACGTGGTTGATGTGCAGCCGAGGCCGTGTTTGCCTGGTGGGTGTGTGTTGGTGGGTGGTAGGGGTCTAGCTCGTTATAACCCTGGGTTCAGTAACCTTGTCCATATTGACAGCTCCTGCTAGTCGGGGCCATAACTGTGAGGGATCCCCATGGTTAGATTAGTGGGAACTGAATGCACTGTGCCTGTGTGTGAATGTGTAAGTCGGTCCGGATGCTTCTGATGATGATTTTACCTGTTGTGGCTGCAGGACAAAACATCCCATTTTCTCTCATTTCATACAGCAACCAAAGGAATTGACATACGTTTATAATTCAGCACATCGCCTAAGACCCCATACAGGTTTCACCAGTTCATGAGTTTATAGGAGACAGTACATACCGGCATAGATATATGGCTATAAATATGTATGTAAACATTTCTAGTGATAGTCCACTGGTTGTACACAGTTCACTGATTCATGTCCTTCCAAGCTCTCTTTTTATGGATCTGTAGTAACGTGTCCAATTCTTGCTTCCATACAACATCACTGGTGTAACACATTGATTATACACTTCATGTTTAGTTTCTGCTGTTAATTTTCTACAGTTGAGAACATTCCCTTTAAACCTCTTGTGGGCAAAATATGACTCAAGGGCCAAAAGAAGCCTTTCAACCATGCCCATCCATTCATTGATATTTTCAACCCAAACAAAACAACTGGAGAGAAGGAGGATTGTTGAATTACAACAATATTCCTTTCTTACATTAGACATAATGCTTGTGAACTGACACTTGTTACAGATCAATTATCTATTCTTTTTAGCCCTCTCTGAGTTGGAAGTGAGGTTCTGCCTCAAGTAGAGGAGTTTACATATCTCTGAGTTTTGGTTATGCATGAGAGAGCATGATGAATCAGTGCATCGTCCACGGTATTTCATACTCTGTGCCGGTCCATTGTGGTGAGGAGAGAGCTGAGCTGCAAGGTGAAGCCCTCTGTTTATGGGTTGGTTTGCAGTTTTTCCCACATCTACGGTCACAAACTCTGGGTTGGGACTTGTGACCGAAAGAGCGAGATCGCAGATACAGGCTGTCGAAATTAGTTTCCTCTCCTTGAGATACGGTGAGAAGTTCAATTCTTCAAGAGAGACTCGGCGTAGAGCCGCTGCTCCTCCACATCCAGAGGAGTTAGTTAAGGATTCCCACAGATGTCATTGTTTTCCAGGCATGCTCAACTGGAGACCCTGGCAAAGACCAAGGACACATTGGAGAGACTCTATCTCTTGGCTGAACTGGGAACTCCTTGGGGTTCTCCCAGAAGAACTGGAAGATGTGGCTATGGAAAGAGATGCTTGGACCTCCTTACTCAAACAGCTACCCCCAAAAACCAGACTCCAGAACAAGACAATGGATTGATGGATGGAGAAAAATGTTTCAATGTGTGTGAAACATATGGTTTCATATATATTTTGTGACATGTCTAAAGCAGCATCTCTACGCTATGTGGTAAAGACTAGATTTTCTTGGTTGGGTCAAACTAACCGACTGCATAGTGCCAACCGTGAGACATTATGTTTATGTTTGTTTAACATTAAAGACCGGAGTGGGGGAGTTGTGGTTAGTTGGGTAGAAAGCTGGACACCTGACAGTTTGAGTTTGTGTTTATGGTTTTTGACAACTATCTTCTCCCTCTTTTTGAGCCCACCGGCCATTTCCTTTAAACATGCAGACTTCTCATAATTAACATAATGCACCAACTTGTCTGCTCTTTAAGCTGTCACGTCGTGTTTGTCTGAGCTCAGCCAATTACAGCCTCCGTCAGAGGGTGGAGGTCTTCAAATAGAGGCTCAGATGATTGTCTGCTTTCCTCTTTCTGTTGGTCAAAATTCAAATATAACACATTGTTAGTAACTTTAAACATAATAGATTGTGGATGCGCTGAAAGGAAAGTTTGGTTCTTCTATTGACACTCCTATATTTACTGAATCAGACAGTTTTTATTAGATGTATCATTTTAGCATGCTTCTAATGAATTTGAATAATTTTGAAGTCGTAAATAAATGTAATGATTGTAACTGTTTACCAATAGACTGATGTGAGGTAAATGTGACATTTGGGACGTCAAACAAGATCCATGTCCGTCATTTCAGTGATGTTCGTCCAATGTCAGAAAGGTCCTGTCATCAGAAAGCTGAAAAGCTTCCAACTAAACTCCAGAAGTAAGTTGAACATCCCAGCTGCTGAAACGATCCTCCATGACGCTACTCAGCTGCGAGGACTTTCTGTTCACATGCTTTTTTATTTACATCATTTTTGTTTGAACAATTGCAATAATTTGAATAGTTTTATAGAATAATGAAATATCTCCATGATCTCATTCAATGTTGGTTTATTGATCACAGAAGGTCAGTTTTCTTTCATGCTAATTCGATTCAGATAAAAAAATATTGAAAAGTAAAAGTCTGGATAGACACAAAAGGATTTCCAAGGTACTAAACATCCTCAGTAGTTCTCTTGAATCCATTATACACTGTTCGGATTCTGTTCTGACTCCCTTTTTTCCCCATACTAGTTCCTTCAGTCTCTGTGAGTAGACAGTTCCGGTGGCTCCTCCGCTGTCTTCCAGCTGACTGCCTCTCTACAGAAGACTGAGTGAAACCAGGATTCATCATTGGACTGTTAATTTCATTCTGGGAACTGACTGACAACACTTGTTCCTTGTTGTGAACTTTGTATCTAAGAACTGCTAAAGAGACTGTTTTACGTTTCTGTAGAATCCTTGTGGGCTTTCTGGATTACATGTTCTTTGTCTGCTCTTGAGTATCTCATCAGTTCTCCTTGGGAACTCACCCATAACCTGCAAGAACCAAACAGACGTCACTTCTATTCAGTCTTTCTCTGTTGACCTGCCTACTTTCCAACTCTCAGCACCTGCACTTCCACCATTCATGGAGTCCTTCACGTGAGCACAGAACCCGGAGTCCTATCAGTTACCTCTCAAGTCTGGAACCAAGAATCGACCAAGTAAGAAATATTGTCTTGCTAATTGTCATATCACATCATCTGGATCATGTGAACTCACCTCTCGCAGTTTGCTGCACATTATCTATTGGTTTTCCCAATCCCTTTTAAATGAATCTATTTTTTTTACTTTTACTTATGTTGACTCTTCAGTTTCAGTACTCTGAACTCTGGTTTGAAAACGTTTTACAAAGGTGACAGGAACATGTGTAAATCTACCAAGAGCATGCCATACTTACAAACTGGGTGAATGTGTAAGGCAGCTGCACCCTCTTCGGATGTTATCAACCATACGTATCGGTCAAAATGTCCGTTATCATCCCCATTCAATGCGGTCAGGATGCCCATCTTCTACCTCTTACGAGGTGTAAAGGTATGTTATCACCCTTACAATGGATGACAACATGCTCCGTCTTTAGCTACGTGGTTAGGTTTCGATTTCTTTCTTTTTTTTTAAAGTTTCTTGGTTAGGTTTAGGGTCTTGGTTAGGTTTAGGGTCTTGGTTAGGTTTAGGGTCTTGGTTAGGTTTAGGCACAAGGGAGAGCTGAGGTTAGGTTTAGGGTTGGTCCTCTGGGTCAGGCTCAAGGTTAGGTTTAGGGAAACGGTTACATAAGCTGAAAAACACAAAAACACACCACTGCGGCAACACGCTACCTGATAACAGCGATTACAACGCTGATAACGTTCTTTGAAACACGTTACGAGGTACAATGGACATTTTCTCCGATAGACTATGGGGATGATAACAGTTGATAGCGCCCATTGTATGGACTGACAACATCCGAATAAGAAGGGAATAGTGCAAGAGACCACCAAAACACCTGACCATTCTGAAGGAGTTACAAGCTTCAGCAAGTGAGATGGGACAACTGGGACTTCCCCACCTGAGGCAGAGATTTTAAAGATTCCAATAAAACTACATCATCTGCAAAAAAGAAGAGATGACACCCTGAGATCCCCAAATCACGGCTTCTTCTCCCCAGCTCGGCTTTGAGAGCCTGTCCATGGACAGCAGAAACAGGAGCAGAGTTCTACCTACAGCAGGAACATGGTCGACTTTGTGCTGAGAACATGGAGAACGTCATCAACAGTTCATAGACAATAGACATAGAAAATAGACACAAACATTTTTCACAATCTCCAAGGCCTAAAAATGATTCGTAGTTGAAATTTGGTGATTTATCACCTGGCAACAATCTTTGTTTACAAGTGTGCTGGTCTGAAAACTCAAGTTTTACTGGTCTAGACTAGTCCTGGCCCTCGAGGGTCACTATCCCACATGTTTTAGTTGTTTTCCCGCCCCTTCCGCGGGTCTTCAAGATCCGCAGAAGCCTGGTAGGCTAATCACTCAGTTATTCAAATTATAACACATGCATGGTAGTGGCCCTGAGGATCAGGAATGAGAATCACTGGTTTAAAATTATTTCATCGAGCATTCCGGTTCTATATTTAGAAAAGGGACACCCCAAGCTTCACAGCCATTATACAAGATTCCCCAGCGCTACAGCAGCTGACAAAGAGAACTGAACAGATTATTTCTGAAGACAAACCTGTTAGAAACACTTTAAATGCAGAGACGAATTTCGTCTGTGTATGGGACACATACACAGATGACAAAAAAGGACATTATTATTATTATTATAATTTTCAGGTAGATTAAGTAGATTATATTCTGGTTTAGTTATTTGAATCACTATTTGGGGGACAGCACGATGGTGCAACTGGTAGAGCTGCTGCCCCTCAGCGAGCGGGTCCCTGGTTCAAATCCCGGTCCGGGGGGCCTTTCTGGGTGGAGTTTGCATGTTCTCTCTGTGCATGCGTGGGTTTTCTCCGGGTATTCCGGTTTTCTCCCACAGACCAAAAACATGCATGTTAGACTGATTGGTGACTCTAAATTGTCCCTAAGTGAGAGAGATAGAGAGAGAGATAGAGAGAGAGCGAGCGAGAGAGAGAGAGAGAATGGTCGTTTGTCTCTATGTGTCCCTGTGATGGACTTGCGATCCGTCCAGGGTGTACCCCGCCCCTCGCACTGGACATGGGCACCGGCGACCCCCGTGACCCAAAATGGAAGAAGGGGGTAAAAGATAATGGATGGATGGAATCACACTTTATGAACTAATTGTTACACAAATCACACACATGATTTTTTAAACTCATTTTGCAGTCATGTTTGTGTCATGTGATCGCTACACCTACAGTGTCAGTAGACTCTTAGTTTGGGCCCCAATAAAGGGATAAATAAAATAATCACTGGAAACTACGTATTCATCTCCGGTAGTTTTGTGTTGGAAAACTGACAGCCTCTAAGGTTTCAAATAAAACTACAGCTTGAGTGCGATGTATGTGAACGCTGTGATGTGTCTTATTTACACGGCTGGACTAACAGCTCATCCAGAAGAGAAATAAACTCACCGCCAAACTGTCGGACGGGTTTTCATCCATCTCCATACGACTCCTGCTCTTCGCGCCATACATCCACGCCTTCTATAGAAAATGCATTTGAACAGGAAAGAAATGGAGGTGACAGAGTCAGTATTTACCGTGATCAAATATTATGGCTGGAGGCTAACTGGGCATCCGGGCCCACTGACAGACACAATCCACAGGGATCGGGGGAGGTGGGGGGCACGGAACATGGAGTGTGAGGTAAAGGATGGCTGTGTGTCGATATAAATCACCATCGCAGAGGCTAATCTCTCAGGGTCTCTGGCAGGATAAATACTTTGCTTATGGATCCAACACGCCTCAGTGTCTGCCACTCATTGGGCACGCTCAGTAGGCACAAGGCCTCCCTGGGCCCGGTGCTGTCTCCCCCCTTAAATCATCCTTCATTCTAATTCTCATCCTTTTCCACTCTTTCTCCTTGACACTGCAAAGCTGGCTGACTGAAAGAGGGACGAGAGCGCAGTTATTCTCATTTCTCTTTATTTTCTCTCACTTTCCCTTTCAGTCGCTCTCTGTGAAGCTTTTAATCTCATATTTTACTCTGAAAACTCATAGTTTTTTTTTTTTGTCAAAAAATGAGAAAAGACGAATTCAACTGCAACGATGAGGTCTTTTTATGGCTCTTTCTCACCCGTCACTGGATTCCGTCTGTAAACACGCAGTTGTTTCTTGAAATAAATAAATAAATAAATAATTTATTTTTTCAAAATAAGAGGACTTCTCTTTCATGCTTCATGAAAGACGGTCTGCTTGATGTTTTTTTTTTAAGGGACTAGTTTGAACACTAGACCTTCATTTCATGAATATTAAAGCTATAAAAACCAGACCATGAAATACTGTAGGCTCTTTAGTTTTTATAATTTTATAAAAACTAATGACATACTGATGTTGCCATTTTATTTACTTATTTAGGCTGCAATGCATTCTGGGTAAATTATATAAACAGGTTGCTTCAATGCATTCAGCTTGAATGTTAAGTTTAGACATGGTCTGATGTTCATCCTTTAATTTGAACAGGATTGTGTTGACAGAGGAATGACTCTAATAACTAATGGTCATTTTCCACAGCTCCTCTTCAGCACCACTCGACTCGGTTCTGTACGGTTCCAAGCTTTCTTCGACTATGAATTGTTGTGGAACCGGACCCTTTTTTTAGTCCTTTCTTCTCTGGAGTACCAAGCGAGCTGAGCCGACACCGAAACGTGATGTT
Organism: Garcialebias charrua; assembly: GCA_038048925.1. Classification (NCBI taxonomy): domain Eukaryota; kingdom Metazoa; phylum Chordata; class Actinopteri; order Cyprinodontiformes; family Rivulidae; genus Garcialebias; species Garcialebias charrua. The sequence goes on from JBBPBX010049697.1 coordinate 8,767, forward strand.
AGAACACTGTTGGGCTCTGATTGGTCAGGGGGTGGAGTCACTAGAGGGGTTTGAGAATTTTTCTAAACATTCGATCCGCCATTTGCAATTACACGAATTTGGAGCAGTGGCTGGATCTATTTTGAAGATTTTAAAAACACCGTGGTCTAATGCTGAAGTGCAGGCGTTTTTTTGTGCTTGGTGGCCGATGACAAAATTCAGAGCGAGCTAGATGGAGCTCGCCGGTCCCCGACTCTCTCCGGTCCTCTCCACCGGAGCTTCGGAGCCACCTCAGGCAGGGCAGGGCGTCATCTCCCTGGCTCCGAACTCCGCTGGTCACCGCGGAAGATTCTCTGTGCTGCTGACTCGGGCATTGAGCCGGCTTTGCATGCTCTGTGGACTCCGAGCTCCGCTGGTCACCGCAGAGAATCATTAGAGCTGCTGACTCGCAAAAGGCTGTTGCCTGGACCCCGGTCTCGCATGCTCATGAAGGCCGAACCCCAATCCTGGCAGACGGGTGGGCCCGGCCCGGTCTGGGACGGAGGGTGGAAATTAAAAAAATTTTTTTTTAATATATTTTAAAAAATGCATGTTTGTTGTCAGTGAATATTAAAATAAATAAATAAATGGTTCTGGCTTTATCATGAAATCCAGTTTTCACTTTAATAACTATTAAATAATCTTTTAAAGTTAACTCAGCTGAAAAAAATCATAAAAAGACACAAAATTATTGGATCTCTCAGGAATATTTCCCTCACATATGTTTACAGAAGAGATACAGCCCTTAGTTCAACTTTATTCTAATCCACACATGTACAAATCACAAAACAAGAACTTTAAAGCAAAGTTAATAAATAAATAAATATCTGAAGAAGAAACAAAACCACACATCTAACTGAACAGTAAAAGGAGACACAATGAGTGCAAAGACACCAAATGATGAAGAAAACATAAACAATTTAAATATAGATGTTTTTGTAGAATCTGGTTACATCTGAAATTTAATGGTGAATTAAAGTTCATTAAAAGTTTATTAGTAGGANTCCCACGCCGAGGACGCTGTACTGTCCTCTGGGACAGGTAATTCGGCTATCAGCCAAGCTTTCGATGAAACCTTGGTTCAAGAGCATTTGAATCTAGAACTACTCAGAAATGACATAGTTCTTACAGACTCAAAGAGCACCTCTTCAGTCATGAAGTGGGAAGACACACACCACAACGACAGTGACCCGTCACAGTCTGACCAGTCAGACACGCTTGCGACTGCGCCGACAGTTGTGACACGCCTGAATTACGCAGAAAGAGGTAAACGTACAGAGATACGTTGGCCAAAACCTATAAGGTTCCTGTACAAGGCTCCCAATAAACTGCACAAACAGCTTAAACTAAACAAAGGCATCCTAACTCGTGCCCATGGACGGACGTCCTCACCTGTGTGCGTGGTCCCCCATGACCACAGGGGGGTGTTGTTAGGTCATGCCCATGTCAAGGACAAAGATTTCAATAACCCCACAAACGACAAAGATCTCGCAAACTCACAGACTTCATGGGAAAATAAGGTCATCCAAGCACAAGATAATAAATAAACTAAACAGTTTAAACTATATTAGTTGCGAAAAGAAACCGTTCCAACTAGAATTTAGAAACGCTAAGCATAAAACCCACAACAAAAAACTAACCTTAACCACCGTTTAAATCTGTAGGATTTAATTGACATCGGTTATAAAGCTAAGAACTGTTTTTCTTGTGTGAGATACGTTGGAATCTGACGACCAGAGTGAGTTTGACGTAGTGAAACGTTGTTTTTAGTTGCTTAATTGCTACTTTTGTTGTTATTGAAGTTGTAATTGTTTTCTGAACACTCCCAGCCAAAAGAGGTCTTGATTAGTGATAAGTTAAAGACTTAAATGGATTTAACTATGCCAACATGCTGTTCATTTTGTTAAAGATCTCAATCTTTGAAGAGTCATTGTAGATTAATACTACTCAAGGTACTACAATCTACACTGATCTCCCAATCATTTAGGTAGGACCGATTCGATCGTTTCTATTCTAGATCTATTCATTTTGATGAGTCTCGCCATAGACTTCAAAATTTATAGGGAATACCAAATCTTGCGTCGTTCGTCTAAAAGACAACAGACATTTAGACCAAACTATATTACATTTTTCTATTTTAGTTTAACCTAAACTAAATAATGAATGGAGGAATAGTTTGAAAGAAGAGGCCTTCGTTACAGAAGCCCTCCAAAATTCTATAGGTATAGATCCCTATATCTGATTTTTACAGCATTGATCCACCCCTTAATTGGTAATTTTAGCTGATCTAATCCATGATAGCTTACATACCAGGTGCATATAGGTAAGGCTTAATGTAGAATCCCAATCATAAGCCCACCTAAAACCACATAATTGCATGACACATTGAACCAGGGTGGCACCGACTGGAAGCCATCCAGCCTGCAACCTTCGATGTGGGGACCTGCTGATCCAACGTTGGTCTTCAACCTTCATCCAAGGGCCGCCTCCTCTGCTTCAATCGAGGGATCCCCTCTACATGCTGATTAAAATCCATTCTTGCTGATGAAATCAATAACCCCAATCGTTGTGGAATTACCGCTGTGGATTATAAGACTTTGTTTCCAAGGGATCACAGACTCAGTTTTCCATGGGTTAACAGACTATGTTTTCCAAAGGATTGAAAGCTTACCGCAATGGGATTACTTACGAACAGTATGGAATTTCCAAAAACATTATGGGAGTATAATTTTTTATTTTTTTCTTCCACTTGCTGGATTACATAGCGGTCAGAGACATTCGGGGGTATCCTTTCGTGTTGGAACTCATCTCCAAGGACAGGCGATGACTTCCAAAAAGGGGGATTGTAGCAATACAGCACTCTCATGTCCGTTATGGGATTTAAACCTCTTCACATCTCTTTAAGACTCTGAGTGTTACACTTTCTTGAGCTCTGAAGAAGACAAGTGTACACTATTTTGTTACAATTATTTTGAATTAATGGACACCAATCAATCAGAAAGAACTTTCTTTTAATGTGTGTTAATTCAGAATTGATCAACAGTATACTTTTGTCATTTAATGATGATCTGTTACTTGCATGAGTTTGACCCTTCTGCTGGTTTATTTCTGCAGAACAAGCAGGCTTTGAATCTAAGGCACAAGTTCAGGGTAAACTTTTAACTTGCAGCTTCTTTTGTGTTGTCTGTGAAGTTAGCCATAATATTCTCTGTGCTCACAAGCGGCCATCTGGCCGATTCTATAAACAAGTTTTCCTACTGTCCTTCAGAGACCTTCTGCCTATGGGGATGAAAAATCCATCCGTTATTTTGTTAAACCAGCCAATAGCCATTCAGGAGGTGGACAGACTCCACCCTCCATATAAAGTCTTACTTCTGTTTTGACTTTAGTGCGTTGGAGAGAACTAACTAAACAACTTGGTTTTCTCTGGAAGCTGGTGAATGTCCTGGTCAAATGTCAATTAGACCTACGTTCTCAGCCGGAGTTAAAGTATAGCCTTACTGTGCCTCATTCACTCATTTCTGAAATAATTTGTTTTCTGGGAGTTTTATTTTGAAAGCTCAGTCAGGAGCTGGCTCTGTTCCTGCCGGGAGAAGCGCTCTTTTGCTCGTCTGAATCAGCACACACGCGTGGAAGTCATTTGGACGTGAACTGGACAACACAGTCCGTTAGTGTCCACAAAACTTCAACTCTTATCTCCAGAGACGTTCGTCAACAGGTAACAAGGCGTTGATTGTGTTCTGAACGTGTGAAAAGTCCAGCTGAACCCGTGGTGGAAAAGTGCCACCCTGTCATTTCAAAATAATTAACTTCCTTTAAACTTAGCTTTCATTTCTCACTTCTTCCTCCTTATTTCTTATTTTTCTTAAGTCATTAATCTGTTAAGTAAATGTGCCAACAGGAAAGTTAAACCTAACTGTCTGTTTGTTTTTAATTTGAATTCTTGTCAAAGTAGTTAGTAAATCAGAGCTAATATCGATACAAATGTTTAATGTACTTTTATGATTGTTTCAATAAAAGGTCTATTTTCTGGTGGACCAACATAAGTTGAAGTCTCTCGTGGAATTACATTTTGTATAGTCACAGTCAAAGCAATTTAATACCGGAAAAAGGGTGAACTCTGGAATATTGTGCTGGTCAGCAAACTGACAAGTATTATATCCCTTAAATATACAGTAATTGGTACCGCTCGGTGTTCAGTTACACAGGGTAAGTGAGGAGTTAAAGTTGTTGAGGAGGAGGCAGGTCCGACTGGCCGGTTTAAAGAGGTTTAAAAAAGTTGTGTTAAGCTCAGATGGACAATCTTGTCATGGGCTGCTCACGCCCACTGACTCACTGGTTGAAATGGACTTGCGACCTATCCAGGGTGTACCCCACCTTTCGCATAGTGACAGCTGGACATGGGCACCAGAGATCCCCACTACCTGAAAAGGAAGAAGCGGGTAAAGATAATTGATGGATGGATGGATGGATCAGTCAATCAGCTGATCACCGGCCGTGCGCGTCTCCGCACCTGCTGTCATCTGCAATGAAGGAAGTAACAGCATCTACATAAGCCAAAAGGGAGCAACGCATTCAACTAAAATAGCCTTGCTCTATATTTTTCCAAATAATTTTTCTCTAAAAATAATTTTGTTCTTCTGTGTAATAGCCTATCTTTACAGATGATTGTTTAGGCTATTCGTTTTGTATGTTAATATCCATTTGGTGACTTGTTAATAATCACAAATCGTATAGCTTCCTTTCATTACGTTTTTAAAAGTAGCATGTCAAACTGATTTGCTTACAAAAGCAGTAAAATCTTTATTAAAAAAAAAGTATTTTTGGGGATGGGGTTTTGCCCTCTAATTGCCGGTAATCCGTGGGGCCGGTTAGGTCTCGGGGGAAAAAAATATGGGTCCGGTCTGGAATGGATTTATTAAACCCGAATGCAACTCTAATATGCAGACAGAAGATGTGTGTGTGTGTGTGTGTGTGTGTGTGTGTGTTTGTGTGTGTGTGTGTGTTTTAAACTAACATTGTCCTTAATGTTCATGTGTTTCAGTGGTTCCTGCCTTAGTTTGATGCTGATTAAAAAAATAAGCTCCTCAAGATTGAAGGCCTGATGTGGACCAGCAGGACCCAGAGCCTCTTATCATAGAGTGGCATAGAAGACCCTTGGACCAGTCTGGTGGGAGACCAACACAATATGGAGGAGACCGATATCAGGTTTTTGGTTCCTTTAAAGAGTGAGGAGGATTCTATTTTTTTAAACCAGGAACATAGATTTAAAGACAGTTCCAGCTCTTCAAAGACTGACGTTGATGAGGATGATGAAGAGGATGGGAAAATGACCAGTCCTGACTCTCTGCTAAAGAACTCATCAAACTCTGAATCAGAAAGTGAAGACAGTATGAAAGACTGGAAGGAGAGCATGACTCCTGAATCAGAGGTAAAAACTGTCAAATCTTTGATCAGCTCCGATTGTGGTAAGCAGTATGTCAGTAACTGGACTTTTCAAAGACACGTGATAAGTCATTCAGGAATGAAGTCTTCAAGCTGTCTGCTTAATAAGAAATGTGTTGGTGAGAAGAAAAATGTAGAGTCACGCAGGAAAGTCCAGGCAAGACCAAAATCAATAAGCTGTGATGACTGTGGTAAAAGATTTACTTTCAAATCACAGCTAAACATACACATGAGAATCCACACAGGAGACAAACCGTTTCCTTGTGATCTTTGTGAACAAAGATTTAGTCATAAGACAAATTTAATCTCACACATGAGAATCCACACTGGAGATAAACCATTTCCTTGTGATCTTTGTGGACAAAGATTTAGTCAGAAAAGCGTTTTAAACAGACACATGAGCGTCCACACAGGAGACAAACCATTTCCTTGTGATCTTTGTGGACAAAGATTTAGTCATAAGTCATATCTAAACACACACATGAGAGTCCACACAGAAGACAAACTGTTTCCTTGTGAATTTTGTGGACATAGATTTACTCATAAGAAACAACTAAACACACACATGAGAGTCCACACAGGAGACAAACCATTTCCCTGTGTTGTTTGTGGACAAAGATTTAGTCAGAAGACAAATTTAAACACACACATGAGAGTCCATACAGGAGACAAACCTTTTCGTTGTGAACTTTGTGGACAAAGTTTTAGTCAGAAGGGAAATCTAAACACACACATGAGAGGCCACATTGGAGATAAACCGTTTCCTTGTGATCTTTGCGGACAAAGATATAGTCAGAAGTCACATTTAAACTCACACATGAGAGTCCACACAGGAGACAAACCGTTACTCTGTGAACTTTGTGGACAAAGATTTAGTCAGAAGGCAAATCTAAACACACACATGAGAGACCACACCGGAGACGAACCATTTCCTTGTGATCTTTGTGGACAAAGATTTATTCATAAGTCACGTTTAGACAGACATATGAGAGTTCACACTGGAGACAAACCGTTTCCTTGTGATCTTTGTGGACATAGATTTAGTCACAAGACAAATTTAAACGAGCACATAAGAGTCCACACTGGAGACAAACCATTTCTTTGTGAACTCTGTGGACAAAGATTTAGTCAAAAGGCAAATCTAAACACACACATGAGAGACCACATAGGACTCAAACAGTTTCCTTGTGATGTTTGTGGAGAAAGATTTAGTCGGAAAGTAAATTTGAACACACATATGAGAATCCATACAGGAGACAAACCATTTCCTTGTGAACTTTGTGGACAAAGATTTAGTCTGAAAAACACTTTAAACACACACATGAGAGTCCACACTGGAGACAAACCATATCTTTGTGATCTTTGTGGACAAAGATTTAGTCAGGAGACACATTTAAACATACACATGAGAGTCCACACAGGAGATAAACCATTTCCTTGTGATCAGTGTGGGCAAAGATTTAGTGTGAAGGACTCGTTAAACTCACACATAAGAGTCCACACTGGAGACAAACCGTTTCCTTGTGATTTTTGTGGACAAAGATTTAGTCGGAAAACACATTTAAACTCACATATGATGGTCCACACAGGAGTCAAACCGTTTCCTTGTGATCTTTGTGGACAAAGATTTAGTCATAAGACATCTTTAAACTCACACAGGAGAGTCCACACAGGAGACAAACCATTTCTTTGTGAACTTTGTGGACAAAGATTTAGTCATAAGTCAATTCTAAAAACACACATGAGAGTCCACACAGGAGACAAACCATTTCTTTGTGAGCTTTGTGGACGAAGATTTACTGTGAAGGGCGCTTTAAACTCACACATGAGAGTCCACACAGGAGACAAACCATTTCCTTGTGATCTATGTGGACAACGATTTAGTTTTAAGACCGCTTTAAACTCGCACATAAGAGTCCACACTGGAGACAAACCATTTCCTTGTGAACTTTGTGGACAAAGTTTCAGTCAGAAATCAAATCGAAATACACACATGAGAGTCCACACAGGAGACAAACCATTTCTTTGTGAACTTTGTGGACAAAGATTTAGTGTGAAGGCTGCTTTAAACTTACACATGAGAGTCCACAGGAGACAAAACATTTCCTTATGATCTAAAGACTAAACTCACACATAAGAGTCTACACAAGTGATAAACCGTTTCCTTGTGATCTTTGTGTACATAGATTTAGTCAGAAGACACATTTAAACGCACACGAGAGCCCACATAAGAGTGAATTACAGTACTCAGATTTCCAACATGGCAGACCCCCTGAAATGTGTTCATAATGTAATTCCTGACGAAAAAGTTATTTCATTCATGTTTCTGAGAGAAGTTGGTTAAAAATTTTTTTTAAAGGAACGAGTATGTAAAAGAAAACACTATGATGGTAAAACAAACTACCACTAAACATTTTGAAAGTTACAATGATGCTTCACTGATAAGAATAAAATAGAAATTTCCATAAGCTGTTAGACTCATAAATCCCTAACCAGGACTGTAAGGAGAAAATAAATCACTGTAATGCCAATTTAATTGGTGATATGTGACTTATCTGTGCTGCTGATTATCCATGCTGCTGATTTCATGCTACCATATTCATTCATACCCATCTGCTCACCACAGACTCATGTTCAAGCTGCTGTTTAATATAACATATTCCAACAATTTTCAGTCAGGTCATCTGGACAATTGCCTTTTTTTGTGCTGAAACGTTTCACCATCCATCCAGAAGCCTTCATCAGATCCAGCACAAAAATAAATAAATGAATAAATAAATTGTCCAGATGACCTGATTGAAAATTGTTGGATTGTATACTTGGATTTTTTTTTTCATTCAACCTTTATTTAGACAGATAAATCACATTGAGCCTAGAAGACTCATTTACAAGTGAGATCTGCTTAGACAGACAAAAAAGTAATGAAACTGGGCACATTAGGAAATGGAGGCAAAAAAATTCCTATTAAAATCTTTCTTCTTGCCTGAGGAAAAAAAAATTAAAAACCACCTTGCACAAATAAGCACATAGTGACGTAGACATTCTGCAGAGGGGGGGAGACACACCGAGAACGATGAGCAATGTTCATAGAAGCTCTCGAGGGCACTGTAAGAGTTCTGATAAGGATGTAATAATCAGCCAGCTCCCTCCGATGAGATCCGTAAACATTCTCGAGGGATGTCGGGGAATGGCCAAGGTCAACGCTAATGAGAATCCAAGAGTCCTGAAATTATGACAGAATGTTTATTCAGCTGATTCACTCTGGTTGATGGTGGAAATTCTCCAATGGGCAGGGGGATTGAGCGTCAAATTACATGTCCTCCAGGCATATTCAGATAAGGTGGCCTTCAAGGTCAGCCGGGGGAGCCAGATTCAGATAACATAGTTGTTTTGGGTACAGGCAGAACATAATGACATCTACCTTGAGTCTGTGTTGTTCCAAAAACGGTTCCAAAATGTCCAAATTATGTGGCCACACAAGTAGATACAACTAGCAACCAGCTGAATCCAAATAGCAGGAAGATATGCTAGTGAAGATTCTCAGTCGTCCAAATAGCAGGAACCAGTTATCGTAAATCCAATTTAATATGTGTCCTTAAAATCCACAGATGACAGCAGAGAATAGACACTTCATCAAGTCTTCAAATCAATGAGATATCCAGCTGCATGCGTGCTAACAGGGCAAATTGGCTCGCCTAACGCATGTCTTCTTTTTGAAGAAATGTTATTAAATTGTGTAGAGGGACCAACTGGCCAAATAAGTCCATAATTATGGTTCGGAAGATATGCAAGAGAGGCTCAGAAGCAGTTTCACAGACAAACAGAGCAGCAAAGCAAAGCGGTGTGGGAGGGGAACATCTTTCCTCGGCAGAAGCAAGTGGTGAAGTGAATTAATTTATTGAGCTTTGTTGGTTTTGAACCAGTTTGACATGACTGTCGATGAGGAAGAGGGCCGGCACCGGAGGAGGGGACGTGCCAAAGAGACCATCTTAGCACCAACATAACTGGTTTGTTCCACTTTGGAGTAAGATGTTGGGAGAATAATCAGTTTTGTGTTGTGGGTTTCCTTGACTGATGAAACCTTATGGATGGAAGGTGAAACATTTCAGCACAAAAAAAAAGCAATTGTCCAGTTGACCTGACTGAACACTGTTGGATTGTATACCTGGATTATTGAGCATGGACTTTGGTAATATACCATATTGTTTTACATGGCCCTGTGATGGACTTGCTACCTGTCAGGGTGTACCCCACCCCTCACAGAGTGATTGCTGGACATGGGCACCGGCGACCCTCGTGACCCAAAATGGAAGAAGCAGGTAAAAGATAATTCAAATTCAAGAATATTTTATTAATCCCAGAGGGAAATTAAATGTTGTTGTAACTCATCATCCTGGTTTTATTAAAGAGTTATTATAGATGTTGATGGCTGTGGGCAGGAAGGATCTCTTGTAGCGGTTTGTCCTACAACGGATCTAAAGAAGCCTCTGACTGAAGACACTGTTGTTCTATGACAGTACGATGAAGAGGATGCTGAGGGTTGTCTATAATGTTCTTCATTTTATGAAGAATCTTTTTTTGTACAATCATCTACAAAGGTTCTAGAGGAGTTTCCAGAACTGAGCCAGACTTCTTTATGAGCTTGTTGATCTTTTTTCACTTGCTCTGGTGCTGCTACCCCAGCAGATGATGGCAGAAGAGATGTCACTCTCTACAACAGACTTATAGAAGATATGCAGCATCTTGCTGCCAACATTGAATGACTTCAGCTTCCTCAAGAAGTACAGTCTGATCTGTCCCTTCTTGTAGACGCTTCACTGTTGCATCTCCAGTCCAGTTTGTTGTCCAGGTTAACCCCAAGTTATTTATACTTCTCCACCACCTCCACTTCTTCTCCCATGATGGAAATAGGGTTGGACCTGTTCCTGTTTCTCCTGAACTCTACAATCATCTCCTTTGTTTTGTTCACGTTCTAGATGAGATGATTGTTTCCACACCATGCCACATAGCGGTCCACCAGTTCCCTGTATTCAGCTTCTTATCCATCTCTGATACACCCGACCACTGCAGTCATCTGAATATTTCTTCAGATGACAGGAGTTCTGTTTTATACTGGAAATATGAGGTGTATAGAGTGAAAAGGAATGGTGAGAGTACAGTCCCCTGTGGTGCTCCTGAGCTACTGACCACCTGGTTAGACACACAACCATTCAGTCTCATAAACGGTGGTCGGTTTGTCAGGTAGTCTTTGATCCAGGTAATTTTTGAGGCCTCCACCTGAGTCTTCTGGAGTTTCTGACAAAGCAGATCAGGCTGGATTGTGTTAAATGCACTGGAGAAATCAAAGAACATGACTCTCACAGTGTTGTCTGCCTTTTCTAGATGACAGTGAGCTTGCTGAAGCAGGTGTGTTTGCATCTTCAACTCCAAGTCCACGCTGATAAGCAAACTGCAGTTGGTCTTGATATGTGCTTGTTTGTTTAGTCATGTGGGCCAACAGAAGTCTCTCTAGGACCTTCATGATGTGGGATGTCAGGGAAACAGGTCTATAGTCATCCACAACGCTGGAAAATTCTCCTGGGTCAAGCTACGGTTGAATAGGTGCTGCAGAACCTCACAGAGCTGCTCTGCACAGACCTTTAGGACTCTGGGACTGACACCATCTGGACCCACAGCCTTATTCTGGTTCAGTCTCCAGCTGCTTCCTCACCTGACTTCTGGATATGCAGAGGGGGGAGGCAAAGCTCAGGGAAAGCATGTAAAACCATTACAAAGCCTATTTTTGTTTTACAGAAAAGAGCTGTAAGAATTATCACTAGAAAGAATTTCTGTCACCCATCAAGCACATTATTTTATCAGCTGACGTTATTAAAGTTCCATGATTTGGTAGATTATAGTATTTTCATTCAACACTTGCTCTTCTCAAGGGCGGACGTCTCCTCTTGGTCTCTGCTTTGCTTTGTCTTGTCTGTGAAACTGTCTGAGAGCCTCTTCTACAAAATCTTCCGAATCATAACTATGGACTTCAATTTGGTCAGTTGGTTCCTCAACACAACTGATAATATTTCTTCAAAGAGAAGACAGGCTGTAGGCGAGACGATTTGCCCTGTTGGCATGCACACAGCTGGATACAGTATTTATTTAAACAGATGAATCACATTGAGCCTCGAAGACTCATTTACAAGTGAGATCTGTTGGACAGACAATAAAAGTGGTGAAAAATGACACAGGGTTTGGAGACAAAAAAAATCCTAACACATTTTTTACCTTTGCTTGAAGGTCAAAAATGTGGTAATGAAAAAAGTCTCGCACACAAGCACATGATGACGATGATGACGCTGATATTACGCAGAAGTGTGGGAGGA
>JBBPBX010049698.1:0-25250 GCA_038048925.1 Garcialebias charrua
CATAGATATCATATATAGAACACTAGATACCGCATGGCCCGCTCTCGCCTATTGGAGCTGACGAGATTTCAGGCAGCCATCTTGAAGGCGTCCACCGCTCCACTCAGCCTTATATATTTGGCTGGCACAATATGGTATTAGCGCATTTAATCAATCATAACACGCTGAATAGTAATGCTATTGTCACATATTTAAATTTTAGGCATACAGCTATTAAAACTGCATGTATAGGAACGTATAGTTTAGCATATTTAAATATTTTTTGGTGGAATACAATAGTGTACTGTACTTTAATATATGTTTAGCAAGACACAACCAAAGATGCAATTTATTCACACACACATATATATTCAGATAAGCATATATATATATATATATATATATATATATATATATATATATATATATATATATATACATATATATATATATATATATATATATATATATATATATATATATATATTATATATATATATATATATATATATAATATATATATATATATATATATAGTTATATTTATATATACTGTAGTATGTATTTATATAGTTATATATATGCTTATCTGAATATATATGTATTATTACAGTATCTGAATATGTATACATAATGTGTGTGTGCATCTTTGGTTGTATCTTGCTAAACATATATTAAAGTATTGTATTCCACCAAAATTATTTAAATATGCTAAACTATACGTTCCTATACATGCAGTTTTAATAGCTGTATGCCTAAAATTTAAATATGTGACAATAGCATTACTATTCAGAGTGTTGTGATTGATTAAATGCGCTGATACTTTATTGTGCCAGCCAAATACATAAGGCTGAGTGGAGCGGTGGACGCCTTCAAGATGGCCGCCTGAAATCCTGCGCCGGAGCAAGCTATGCGGTATCTAGTGTATATATATGATATCTATGGGCCCAGCCCTCAGGGTTAATTACACATAGATATATACACTAGATAAGCTGAGGAGGAGTCAGCGGCGTCGTCAAGCGGCGGCCATCTTGCCACAGACAGCAACATTAGCTGCAGCTGTGGAAACCGTATGGAGGTGAGGGATTTATACAAACAAAAATACACTTAACTCGCTGTAATCTTGACGGATTTACAAACGGTTTATGTTTTTAAAAACGTTATTAACGTGGCTATGATTTCTTTGGTAATCAGACAGCAGTTTCGTCTTTTTTAAAAGGTTTTATTCGTGTTTTGGGTGTCACACTCATCGAGAATCTAGAATTTAAATTCTGTTTTTATTACACCAATAACTATTTTAAAACAAACTAATCTTTTGTCTAAATGACTGTCTTGATCATGACTGTATTTATTAGCAGACTATTAACCAGAGCCTTTGATTAAGGGCTAGCTAGTATTCCAAACATTTCCCCAGCATTCTTAGATCACTAGGAGCTCTTTGTTTTTAACTGAACTAAAGCTGCACATGATTTCCAAGCGGTTTGTTTGGTATGTTCAAAACTAATTACTGCTTTGTGTTTTACAGAAATACTCTTTGACAAGATGCCTGACTTTTGTGCAGCCTATGGATGCTCCAATAGACGTAACATCAAAACAAGAAACCTTGGGATCACATTTCACCAGTAAGACTCTGTGACAGTATTATTACTTTAATTAGAATAATCATAGTTATATTTTGGATCAGTGCACATTACACGTCACGCTACACACAAAAAATGTGAGATAATATTATTGACATAATATTATACATAATATATATTTACATAATAATGACATAATATATATATTTACAGCACTTTGGTTGACCTTGTTGTTGTTTTAAGTGCTCTAATGCTATCTCCTCAGTTGTTCTCACCTCTCTGCATGGAGTTCATAATATGCTCTTTTCTGTCTGCATCACGTTCATAAGATGCTCTTTTCTGGTGATGGTACTTCTTATCTTATCAGGGTGTTTTGCTACAATATATTTGCTGTATTAAAATATGTCTCTGTTCCTGCTCTTGTGTTTAGTCACCGCCACCCCTAAAAAAAGTAAATGTTAAGATCCTAAACTCATTCTTTCTTGGGACCTCTTTGTAATTATACAATATTTGCTTTATTTGATTAAGATCCTAAACTCATTCTTTCTTGGGACCTCTTTGTAATTATACAATATTTGCTTTATTTGATTAAGATTCCTCTCTATCCTGGGATTTATCATCAATATTGACACATTGATGTCAATGGTTCCTGTGCTGCTTGATGAGCAGCGATATATCCTGACCTACAGGTTCAGCCAGGACCACTTGGAGCTTCTCTTTAACTCCATCAGAGCATCTGGTACAATTCATAATTATTTTTTAACACAACACTAAGTGACCGGAACTGTCAGCAACTGTATTGTTTTCAATTTGTTGATCCATGTTTTCTTTTTTTTTTTTAGGAAAATACATTTGGTTTGTTTATTTGTTTGAAAAATCGGTGAATATGTAATATACTGTTATATATCTTGTGTCTATTTTAAGGTGGATGGAATAACAACCCTAGTGCCAGCCAGTTCAAGAACATTTTCAGAAAGCTGATGGCCCGGTGTGGTGTTAAACCAAGCATAAAAGGCAATGTGACCGCACAGGATGAGACAGAGTCCCTACCAGTTGAACCAATGTCCTCTGCTGACCAGTTCTACCACATTGACACATCAACAAACCTGTCAGCTGTAGACATGTCCTCTGTAGAAGAAGAAGATCTTCCATCACCGTTTGCTGACATTCCTGCTCTTATACATGACCACAGCTACCTTCCCAGCCGCTTCGATGGTCTTGTGGAAAACACACTTGTGTACATTTCAGGTAGAGGTTGACTTATACTAGATTTGACCTATTACCTGTAGTGCTAACATTCAGCATATAATATTCAAAAACTGAAATGATGGTCAAATAATGAGATGTCAATGCTAGAACCTTTAGTTTATTTTATAGTTATACTGTACTTTTATACTTTTATACTTTTTATACTAGTATGCAAAAACTCAGGACAGTATTATGTTCATTAAATGTTTAGTGTTTTAGTTTTAGAGTTGGTGTAAATTTTCATACTCATTTACCACTATGCAAAAACTCAGGACAGTGTTACAGTTTTACTATTTTATGCTTATGTTTATTATTATATGTTTCAGTGTTTTAATGTTTAAATAGTTACTGTTGCACCGAGGGACTGAGAGTCTTGTCACACTATCAGATGTTTATTTCTGTTTGTTTGTTTGTTTATTTATATCTCCCGATTATTAAATCTTTTCATGTATCTAAAAAAAATAAACTACACATATTGACCAAGGTTTGTGTAATAATGTATTTAATATTACATAATATTTGCATGTGTAGGGAAAAAATTGGCATAAATTATTTTCATACCACTAATAATAATGCTATTTATGATGAAATAGTATTAAATATTTATTAGCATTGTAACATATGTCAGTTAATTTCGCTGGAAATAAACATGTATTTATAAATAGATGTAAATATAATCTTATTGTGTATATTGCTAGTGCAATACAGTGTCTATATAACGTTATTTTCATGTGAACGTCCATCTTAAGTATACCATATTATAACAACATCTCTCACATTTATAACAAACCAAACCGTTTTAAAATCGGTTGAAAATTAAGCAAGTTATGGTTATTTTAATAGTAAATGCCCCATTCACATTCATGTTAAGAGTGGGCGTTCTGTCTGTGGCAAGATGGCCGCCGTCTGACGATGTCGGTCTCCATTGGCCAACAGCGGGGATGTCTTATCTAGTGTATATATTATCTGTGTAATTACATGCCATCTGCCTTACGGGACAGACCTTGGTGTCTGATGGCAGTGTCACACAAACGGGTGCATTGTCGCAATGATCTATTGTTCTTGCGACCACTGACAAGCTTCATGTTTCCCTCTTGCTAGAGGTGAAACTTGGTGGTGAGTAAGCACCAGTTTATCTCTCTGTTTTATACTTTTTAGATTTTAATGTTAAATATTTATTGTTGTAGTCCCTGCTGTTTGTCCTTGCGGTGTGTGCTGCTGCTGTCCGGATGGTCCCGACTGGTTTTCTGCCTTCCCCTGGGTCGTCTTCCAACTGCCGACCCGTCCTGGATCGGTGTGGGGCGGTGCCGCGTCACGCGTCCTGCGGGCCGAGTTGGGCCTAACGCCCAGCTCAACTGAACAGGCGTCTGCTGGAGTGCGTCTTCTCCGGGGCGACAGATCGTATACCAGGGTGGACTTTGGACTGGCACGTGATTGATAAAAAGGATCCCTCCAGGCGGTGACAATAATCCTGTTGTGGTGTGGGAAGTGTGTGTGTGTGTGTGTGTGTGTGTGTGTGTGTGTGTGTGTGTATGATTTCCCTCCTGTTTTAGAAATACTGTATAAATTGCACTTTTATTGACTGGAGCTATTGCTGCCTTTTAAACTGTGAATATTTTAGACTTAGCATTATTTAATAATTAAACAATTGTGCAATTTAATTGGTGCCAGTGTGTGAATCTGTCCAAGCCTCCTCTGCAAACGGGTCTATGTGCCTAAGGGTAACTTTTAGTAAAGTTTTTAACTAAATTAACTTTCTTTTATTGAAAATAGATTATTTATTTTTTTAAACTAAAGTTAACCATTTTAATCAATACCCCGTCTGGCTACATTTGGCGTTGTTTGGTAGTTTTTGCAGTTTGAGGCTGGGACTCTTTTACTACACTGTGTTTGTATTTTTGTATTGTGATATAGCAGGAAATATTTTGTTTTTATTATGTGTATGCGTGTGAAAAGGACAAACAGCAGCGGTTCACCTGTTTTTAAGCTTGTAATTTTTTTTTTTAAATAGAGATCAGCGTACCTCTACTGTGGTGCAGATCCTGGGTGCGGAGTGGTACTTTCCAAACACACATTGGCCACTCCAACTGGACCAGCATGCCTCTACTGTGGCGCTGGTTACGGAGTGGCTCTCGAAGTTTGGAGTACCAGGTCCGTTGGATTTCGACCCTGGCAAGCTGGGTAATCGACGGGACGTCGATTCAGTTTGCGGGGGTGAGTGTGGCAAGATGACCTGCAGTCATTAAAAGCACCACAGGTGCTGCGACGTGATTGGTGTGTCTGGGGCTGGCTTCCGGTATAAAACGGAGCCCGCCTCCAGGGGAACACACGTCATCCGCCTTCCGGCGGCTTTAGCTGGCTGTCATGCGCTAGCTGGGCGCTTTAGGTCACGATGATCTATTGTTCTCGTGACCACCGTTGCAAGCTTTCTGCTTCCCTCTCTTGTTAGAGGAGGAGCTCGGTGTCTCTGCTGTTTGTCCTTACTGTGTGTGCTGCTGTTCGGATGGTCCCGACTGGTTTTCTGCCTCCACCTGGGTCGTCAACTGCCGACTGGTCCTGGATCGGTGTCCGCTGGCTGGACGGCGTGCCGCGTCACGCGTCCTGCGGGCCGAGTTGGGCTTAATGCCCAGCTCAACTGAACAGGCGTCTGCTGGAGTGGCGTCTTCTCCGGGGCGACAGATCGCATACCAGGGTGGACTTTGGACTGGCATGTGATTGATTAAAAAGGATCCCTCCAGGCGGTGACAATAATCCTGTTGTGGTGTGGGAAGTGTGTGTGTGTGTGTGTGTGTGTGTGTGTGTGTGTGTGTGTGTGTGTGTGTGTGTGTGTGTGTGTGTGTGTGTGTCCTTGTTTATGCTACGTTGTAAGGCCCAGTTTTCTGAGTTTTACCAAATTGTGAGGCCCAACTGGTTCTTATGGGGCTGTGTGTGTGTGTGTGTGTGTGTGTGCGTGTGAATGTATGTGTAAGGCTGTTTTTCTTTATGTGGAGAACTGGAGATACTTTACTGATAAAGCCTTGGGTATAAGTTACTCTTGGGTCCTTTTAGGTTCAAATATGTGTGACTGGTGAGCCAGTTAGATTTTCAGAACAAAAGCACCTTGTTCCTAGGTTTGCACAAGGTAATTTACTCTAAAGATTTAGCGTACCCCTGAGCCGTTTAGAGTTACCGGTACTTGCTTACCAGACGGGCAGTGCAGGTAGTGAAGGGACAAAAAGCAAAGATACAGAAAGTGGGCCATGTTGAACTCTAGTCTAAGGCTAACCCAGACTAATGTTTCACAAAATGTTTCTGGCTTACTAGATTTCACACCAATGACAAACAGAAAACTTAGCGCAAAATTCTTTATAAATTCCCTTTGGTTTATGATAATGTGAGAAGGAAAGAAAATACATAAAATTTGATGTTTTGCTGAGTCAGTCTGTCAGAACGCCTGACACAAACAATCAACACCTAATTGCTGACTCAAAACTTTTAACATTTTCCCTTGGATAACTAAACTGAGCTAAAGCTCTTCTAAAACGTGTTAAGGTTAGGGTTAGGTATGCATTGGTAATGGTTAGGTTTAGGGTAAAGGTCAGGGTTAGGCTATAGAAATGAATGAAAAATGAATGGAAGTCAATGCAATGGCCCCACAAAGATAGTAAAACAAACCTGTGTGTGTGTGTGTGTGTGTGTGTGTGTGTATGATTTCCCTCCTGTTTTAGAAATACTGTATAAATTGCACTTTTATTGACTGGAGCTATTGCTGCCTTTTAAACTGTGAATATTTTAGACTTAGCATTATTTAATAATTAAACAATTGTGCAATTTAATTGGTGCCAGTGTGTGAATCTGTCCAAGCCTCCTCTGCAAACGGGTCTATGTGCCTAAGGGTAATTTTTAGTAAAGTTTTTAACTAAATTAACTTTCTTTTATTGAAAATAGATTATTTATTTTTTTAAACTAAAGTTAACCATTTTAATCAATACCCCGTCTGGCTACATTACAATGCAGCTGTAGGACTGATACCCAGCCAGTTTCACATATCCATGTGACCAGATTGGCACATCTATGATTTAGATTAATAAAAAAGGACCATAACAAAGTCCTACTGAGGTGTGATAGGTCAATCTGCGTATGGATGTATGTATCTCATCTCAGCTTTATAACTCAAACCCCCACACTTCCCGTTCTCTGAATTGAAATGCCTTCTGTTACAACTAAGTCCAGTACTTTTTGTCTAAACTACAATTTAAGTAAATTCACAAGACGTTCAATGCAAGAACGACTGGACTCTATTTGTAATGGCACAAGACGGTTTCACTCTTTGTCAATTTAAGTACCTACTATTATTTACTACTACAATAAAAGTATGTACTACCAATAAAGTATTTCACTCCTACAATATCTGTAATGAAGATATTTTAATTTAAACAAATCATCAGGGGAGAGCGCGAACGCAGTCCCCCACTACCACAAATTTTGCAGTCAAGATTCCCACATTTGGGGAATTTGCAAGGATATCAGCTTTGTCGATGTGCAATGACTAAGCCTCACCTTGGGTGAACCACCTTCATGATCATGGTATCTCCCCTGCCAGGTAAGTATGAATTGTAGACATCACTCACAAGAACGTGTTTTAGGCTCCTATCCTTCTGACTGACGGCACACATAAAATGGAAGAAAACACCGGAGCTCAAACTCTTCATAGTTTTTGTTTCAAAATAAATAATTCACACAAAGGTTGACAAAGAATGTCAAAATTTAATTCCTTTAGTTTAAGATACATCCATAATTTAGCACAATGCAATGCGGCATCGATGCACAAAAAGCGAACCTGAAATCTCACAACATTCATAAAGTAATTTACCTAAAGCGGACCAACAACACAACAGAGCTCAGATTAGATCAATCCAGACTGTGAGACCTACAGCCGAGATTTAGAGAAATTAATAAAAAATCAACTCAGAAGGGTCTTTTTTCCAACTAGCGGTGACGTCACTTCCTGTCTTCTCTCAGACTGCAGTAGTGCTTCTGCTGCCACCTTCTGTTCGGAAGTAAAAACAACATGTATCTGAAACTGAACATGGCTGTTACTCCACATCCAGAGTGAATTCAACAGAGACTTCAAATGGACCAAAATCTAACAGGTCAGATTTACGACGGAATATTAGGGCCACGTTAATCATAAAAATAAATTTAAATTGCATTACGAGGATCAAAAAAGACATGGAATTATGAAAATTAAGTCATAATATTACTATAATAAAATAGTACGAGAATAAATTAATAATATTACGAAAATAAGGTCGTAATATTACCAGAATGATAGATAGATAGATAGATAGATAGATAGATAGATAGATAGATAGATAGATAGATAGATAGATAGATAGATAGATAGATAGATAGATAGATAGATAGATAGATAGATAGATAGATAGATAGATAGATAGATAGATAGATAGATAGATAGATAGATAGATAGATAGATAGATAGATAGATAGATAGATAGATAGATAGATAGATAGATAGATAGATAGATAGATAGATAGATAGATAGATAGATAGATAGATAGATAGATAGATAGATAGATAGATAGATAGATAGATAGATAGATAGATAGATAGATAGATAGATAGATAGATAGATAGATAGATAGATAGATAGATAGATAGATAGATAGATAGATAGATAGATAGATAGATAGATAGATAGATTACAGACTCAGAGTCCAATGTACATAAAAGATAACGAATATGATAAAATAAAAAATGACATCGTAATAATGTCAGAATATAGTCATGGTTTACCCATCATGATGTTGTCAAAACACTCGTCCTCCACGTAACTCCCCAGACTGTCCAAGGTCTCCTCGTCCAGTTTCTTTTATTGAACAATAGGTATTTTTTACGTTTGATTTATTATATTGGCTCGTTTTACCTGAGTTGAATCATATTTGTTTGGTTTACCTGTATCCTGCCATGTAACTTACGCATCACAGCTCTCACGTGATCTCAGCCGCTCGTCACCACGTCTTGATCTCAGCCGCTCATCACCAGGTCACATCAGAGTCCTGCAGAGGGTGGATTCACTACTCAAGGAGACACTTTCCTTTCTGCATTGTCAGGGATGATATTTGCTGCGATGTTGATGAAAATATATGGCCAGAAAGACAGGAACGTCTGGATGTGCAAGAATGATTTACAGTACTGTGCGTGTTGTGTGGTCCAATTCAGTTCCAATATGGACTGCATTGTTGTTTACAGCTGGTGAAGATTCTTAGTCATCCTTATTCTTAGTCATGGTAAATTCAGAAAAGTTCATGACAAAAACAACTGGACTTTGAGAACTTTTACAAAACCTTACAATGCAGCTGTAGGACTGATACCCAGCCAGTTTCACATATCCATGTGACCAGATTGGCACATCTATGATTTAGATTAATAAAAAAGGACCATAACAAATTCCTACTGAGGTGTGATAGGTCAATCTGCGTATGGATGTATGTATCTCATCTCAGCTTTATAACTCAAACCCCCACACTTCCCGTTCTCTGAATTGAAATGCCTTCTGTTACAACTAAGTCCAGTACTTTTTCTCTAAACTACAATTTAAGTAAATTCACAAGACGTTCAATGCAAGAACGACTGGACTCTATTTGTAATGGCACAAGACGGTTTCACTCTTTGTCAATTTAAAGTGCGACTAAACCCCTGTGGATCGGTAACTCCTCCTTCCAAAATCTCCCTGAAAATGGGCGTGTCGAGAGACAAGGAGGGGTGGAGGTAGAGTTGTGCTTTTGTTCACGCCTCCACCTGCAACAACCTAAAACAAATTAAACCTCTAGCCAACAACATACACCAAGCAACAACAAAGAATAAACATGTAGATGTATTTATCTATTCCACCCATTCCATCCAAAACCAAAGGCCTAAAAAAATGAAAATGAAAAGAAAAATAAAACCGCTTGTCAGGAGTGAAATGCAGCACTTCCATATAAGGTATGCACTTCTCATCTCTGCAGGGGATTGGCTCTGCTTGAACCACCTGTGTGACATCAGAGTGTACAAGACACATCAGAGTGAACAGTCCTGACCAATATGAAAATTAAGGTGCAATAACCTCTGTTCAACCCAAAGGACTACCGTAAACACAGTTTTAGACCAAATATTGCCAAATATTGCCAATTTACACAGATATGCACAATTATGTGAAAATAAACACAGCCTAAGTGCTAGATAATATTTTAAACACATTCTAGGGAGTTTATCAGCTTAAAAAAGTTAATTTTGGGTTTAGTCGCACAGTACCTACTATTATTTACTACTACAATAAAAGTATGTACTACCAATAAAGTATTTCACTCCTACAATATCTGTAATGAAGATATTTTAATTTAAACAAATCATCAGGGGAGAGCGCGAACGCAGTCCCCCACTACTACAAATTTTGCAGTCAAGATTCCCACATTTGGGGAATTTGCAAGGATATCAGCTTTGTCGATGTGCAATGACTAAGCCTCACCTTGGGTGAACCACCTTCATGATCATGGTATCTCCCCTGCCAGGTAAGTATGAATTGTAGACATCACTCACAAGAACGTGTTTTAGGCTCCTATCCTTCTGACTGACGGCACACATAAAATGGAAGAAAACACCGGAGCTCAAACTCTTCATAGTTTTTGTTTCAAAATAAATAATTCACACAAAGGTTGACAAAGAATGTCAAAATTTAATTCCTTTAGTTTAAGATACATCCATAATTTAGCACAATGCAATGCGGCATCGATGCGCAAAAAGCGAACCTGAAATCTCACAACATTCATAAAGTAATTTACCTAAAGCGGACCAACAACACAACAGAGCTCAGATTAGATCAATCCAGACTGTGAGACCTACAGCCGAGATTTAGAGAAATTAATAAAAAATCAACTCAGAAGGGTCTTTTTTCCAACTAGCGGTGACGTCACTTCCTGTCTTCTCTCAGACTGCAGTAGTGCTTCTGCTGCCACCTTCTGTTCGGAAGTAAAAACAACATGTATCTGAAACTGAACATGGCTGTTACTCCACATCCAGAGTGAATTCAACAGAGACATCAAATGGACCAAAATCTAACAGGTCAGATTTACGACGGAATATTAGGGCCACGTTAATCATAAAAATAAATTTAAATTGCATTACGAGGATCAAAAAAGACATGGAATTATGAAAATTAAGTCATAATATTACTCTAATAAAATAGTACGAGAATAAATTAATAATATTACGAAAATAAGGTCGTAATATTACCAGAATGATAGATAGATAGATAGATAGATAGATAGATAGATAGATAGATAGATAGATAGATAGATAGATAGATAGATAGATAGATAGATAGATAGATAGATAGATAGATAGATAGATAGATAGATAGATAGATAGATAGATAGATAGATAGATAGATAGATAGATAGATAGATAGATAGATTACAGACTCAGAGTCCAATGTACATAAAAGATAACGAATATGATAAAATAAAAAATGACATCGTAATAATGTCAGAATATAGTCATGGTTTACCCATCATGATGTTGTCAAAACACTCGTCCTCCACGTAACTCCCCAGACTGTCCAAGGTCTCCTCGTCCAGTTTGTTTTATTGAACAATAGGTATTTTTTACGTTTGATTTATTATATTGGCTCGTTTTACCTGAGTTGAATCATATTTGTTTGGTTTACCTGTATCCTGCCATGTAACTTACGCATCACAGCTCTCACGTGATCTCAGCCGCTCGTCACCACGTCTTGATCTCAGCCGCTCATCACCAGGTCACATCAGAGTCCTGCAGAGGGTGGATTCACTACTCAAGGAGACACTTTCCTTTCTGCATTGTCAGGGATGATATTTGCTGCGATGTTGATGAAAATATATGGCCAGAAAGACAGGAACGTCTGGATGTGCAAGAATGATTTACAGTACTGTGCGTGTTGTGTGGTCCAATTCAGTTCCAATATGGACTGCATTGTTGTTTACAGCTGGTGAAGATTCTTAGTCATCCTTATTCTTAGTCATGGTAAATTCAGAAAAGTTCATGACAAAAACAACTGGACTTTGAGAACTTTTACAAAACCTTACAATGCAGCTGTAGGACTGATACCCAGCCAGTTTCACATATCCATGTGACCAGATTGGCACATCTATGATTTAGATTAATAAAAAAGGACCATAACAAATTCCTACTGAGGTGTGATAGGTCAATCTGCGTATGGATGTATGTATCTCATCTCAGCTTTATAACTCAAACCCCCACACTTCCCGTTCTCTGAATTGAAATGCCTTCTGTTACAACTAAGTCCAGTACTTTTTGTCTAAACTACAATTTAAGTAAATTCACAAGACGTTCAATGCAAGAACGACTGGACTCTATTTGTAATGGCACAAGACGGTTTCACTCTTTGTCAATTTAAGTACCTACTATTATTTACTACTACAATAAAAGTATGTACTACCAATAAAGTATTTCACTCCTACAATATCTGTAATGAAGATATTTTAATTTAAACAAATCATCAGGGGAGAGCGCGAACGCAGTCCCCCACTACCACAAATTTTGCAGTCAAGATTCCCACATTTGGGGAATTTGCAAGGATATCAGCTTTGTCGATGTGCAATGACTAAGCCTCACCTTGGGTGAACCACCTTCATGATCATGGTATCTCCCCTGCCAGGTAAGTATGAATTGTAGACATCACTCACAAGAACGTGTTTTAGGCTCCTATCCTTCTGACTGACGGCACACATAAAATGGAAGAAAACACCGGAGCTCAAACTCTTCATAGTTTTTGTTTCAAAATAAATAATTCACACAAAGGTTGACAAAGAATGTCAAAATTTAATTCCTTTAGTTTAAGATACATCCATAATTTAGCACAATGCAATGCGGCATCGATGCACAAAAAGCGAACCTGAAATCTCACAACATTCATAAAGTAATTTACCTAAAGCGGACCAACAACACAACAGAGCTCAGATTAGATCAATCCAGACTGTGAGACCTACAGCCGAGATTTAGAGAAATTAATAAAAAATCAACTCAGAAGGGTCTTTTTTCCAACTAGCGGTGACGTCACTTCCTGTCTTCTCTCAGACTGCAGTAGTGCTTCTGCTGCCACCTTCTGTTCGGAAGTAAAAACAACATGTATCTGAAACTGAACATGGCTGTTACTCCACATCCAGAGTGAATTCAACAGAGACTTCAAATGGACCAAAATCTAACAGGTCAGATTTACGACGGAATATTAGGGCCACGTTAATCATAAAAATAAATTTAAATTGCATTACGAGGATCAAAAAAGACATGGAATTATGAAAATTAAGTCATAATATTACTATAATAAAATAGTACGAGAATAAATTAATAATATTACGAAAATAAGGTCGTAATATTACCAGAATGATAGATAGATAGATAGATAGATAGATAGATAGATAGATAGATAGATAGATAGATAGATAGATAGATAGATAGATAGATAGATAGATAGATAGATAGATAGATAGATAGATAGATAGATAGATAGATAGATAGATAGATAGATAGATAGATAGATAGATAGATAGATAGATAGATAGATAGATAGATAGATAGATAGATAGATAGATAGATAGATAGATAGATAGATAGATAGATAGATAGATAGATAGATAGATAGATAGATAGATAGATAGATAGATAGATAGATAGATAGATAGATAGATAGATAGATAGATAGATAGATAGATAGATAGATAGATAGATAGATAGATAGATAGATAGATAGATAGATAGATAGATAGATAGATAGATAGATAGATAGATAGATAGATAGATAGATAGATAGATAGATAGATAGATAGATAGATAGATAGATTACAGACTCAGAGTCCAATGTACATAAAAGATAACGAATATGATAAAATAAAAAATGACATCGTAATAATGTCAGAATATAGTCATGGTTTACCCATCATGATGTTGTCAAAACACTCGTCCTCCACGTAACTCCCCAGACTGTCCAAGGTCTCCTCGTCCAGTTTCTTTTATTGAACAATAGGTATTTTTTACGTTTGATTTATTATATTGGCTCGTTTTACCTGAGTTGAATCATATTTGTTTGGTTTACCTGTATCCTGCCATGTAACTTACGCATCACAGCTCTCACGTGATCTCAGCCGCTCGTCACCACGTCTTGATCTCAGCCGCTCATCACCAGGTCACATCAGAGTCCTGCAGAGGGTGGATTCACTACTCAAGGAGACACTTTCCTTTCTGCATTGTCAGGGATGATATTTGCTGCGATGTTGATGAAAATATATGGCCAGAAAGACAGGAACGTCTGGATGTGCAAGAATGATTTACAGTACTGTGCGTGTTGTGTGGTCCAATTCAGTTCCAATATGGACTGCATTGTTGTTTACAGCTGGTGAAGATTCTTAGTCATCCTTATTCTTAGTCATGGTAAATTCAGAAAAGTTCATGACAAAAACAACTGGACTTTGAGAACTTTTACAAAACCTTACTGTGGCAAGATGACCTGCAGTCATTAAAAGCACCACAGGTGCTGCGACGTGATTGGTGTGTCTGGGGCTGGCTTCCGGTATAAAACGGAGCCCGCCTCCAGGGGAACACACGTCATCCGCCTTCCGGCGGCTTTAGCTGGCTGTCATGCGCTAGCTGGGCGCTTTAGGTCACGATGATCTATTGTTCTCGTGACCACCGTTGCAAGCTTTCTGCTTCCCTCTCTTGTTAGAGGAGGAGCTCGGTGTCTCTGCTGTTTGTCCTTACTGTGTGTGCTGCTGTTCGGATGGTCCCGACTGGTTTTCTGCCTCCACCTGGGTCGTCAACTGCCGACTGGTCCTGGATCGGTGTCCGCTGGCTGGACGGCGTGCCGCGTCACGCGTCCTGCGGGCCGAGTTGGGCTTAATGCCCAGCTCAACTGAACAGGCGTCTGCTGGAGTGGCGTCTTCTCCGGGGCGACAGATCGCATACCAGGGTGGACTTTGGACTGGCATGTGATTGATTAAAAAGGATCCCTCCAGGCGGTGACAATAATCCTGTTGTGGTGTGGGAAGTGTGTGTGTGTGTGTGTGTGTGTGTGTGTGTGTGTGTGTGTGTGTGTGTGTGTGTGTGTGTGTGTGTGTGTGTGTGTGTGTGTGTGTCCTTGTTTATGCTACGTTGTAAGGCCCAGTTTTCTGAGTTTTACCAAATTGTGAGGCCCAACTGGTTCTTATGGGGCTGTGTGTGTGTGTGTGTGTGTGTGTGCGTGTGAATGTATGTGTAAGGCTGTTTTTCTTTATGTGGAGAACTGGAGATACTGTACTGATAAAGCCTTGGGTATAAGTTACTCTTGGGTCCTTTTAGGTTCAAATATGTGTGACTGGTGAGCCAGTTAGATTTTCAGAACAAAAGCACCTTGTTCCTAGGTTTGCACAAGGTAATTTACTCTAAAGATTTAGCGTACCCCTGAGCCGTTTAGAGTTACCGGTACTTGCTTACCAGACGGGCAGTGCAGGTAGTGAAGGGACAAAAATCAAAGATACAGAAAGTGGGCCATGTTGAACTCTAGTCTAAGGCTAACCCAGACTAATGTTTCACAAAATGTTTCTGGCTTACTAGATTTCACACCAATGACAAACAGAAAACTTAGCGCAAAATTCTTTATAAATTCCCTTTGGTTTATGATAATGTGAGAAGGAAAGAAAATACATAAAATTTGATGTTTTGCTGAGTCAGTCTGTCAGAACGCCTGACACAAACAATCAACACCTAATTGCTGACTCAAAACTTTTAACATTTTCCCTTGGATAACTAAACTGAGCTAAAGCTCTTCTAAAACGTGTTAAGGTTAGGGTTAGGTATGCATTGGTAATGGTTAGGTTTAGGGTAAAGGTCAGGGTTAGGCTATAGAAATGAATGAAAAATGAATGGAAGTCAATGCAATGGCCCCACAAAGATAGTAAAACAAACCTTGTGTGTGTGTGTGTGTGTGTGTGTGTGTGTATGATTTCCCTCCTGTTTTAGAAATACTGTATAAATTGCACTTTTATTGACTGGAGCTATTGCTGCCTTTTAAACTGTGAATATTTTAGACTTAGCATTATTTAATAATTAAACAATTGTGCAATTTAATTGGTGCCAGTGTGTGAATCTGTCCAAGCCTCCTCTGCAAACGGGTCTATGTGCCTAAGGGTAATTTTTAGTAAAGTTTTTAACTAAATTAACTTTCTTTTATTGAAAATAGATTATTTATTTTTTTAAACTAAAGTTAACCATTTTAATCAATACCCCGTCTGGCTACATTACAATGCAGCTGTAGGACTGATACCCAGCCAGTTTCACATATCCATGTGACCAGATTGGCACATCTATGATTTAGATTAATAAAAAAGGACCATAACAAAGTCCTACTGAGGTGTGATAGGTCAATCTGCGTATGGATGTATGTATCTCATCTCAGCTTTATAACTCAAACCCCCACACTTCCCGTTCTCTGAATTGAAATGCCTTCTGTTACAACTAAGTCCAGTACTTTTTGTCTAAACTACAATTTAAGTAAATTCACAAGACGTTCAATGCAAGAACGACTGGACTCTATTTGTAATGGCACAAGACGGTTTCACTCTTTGTCAATTTAAGTACCTACTATTATTTACTACTACAATAAAAGTATGTACTACCAATAAAGTATTTCACTCCTACAATATCTGTAATGAAGATATTTTAATTTAAACAAATCATCAGGGGAGAGCGCGAACGCAGTCCCCCACTACCACAAATTTTGCAGTCAAGATTCCCACATTTGGGGAATTTGCAAGGATATCAGCTTTGTCGATGTGCAATGACTAAGCCTCACCTTGGGTGAACCACCTTCATGATCATGGTATCTCCCCTGCCAGGTAAGTATGAATTGTAGACATCACTCACAAGAACGTGTTTTAGGCTCCTATCCTTCTGACTGACGGCACACATAAAATGGAAGAAAACACCGGAGCTCAAACTCTTCATAGTTTTTGTTTCAAAATAAATAATTCACACAAAGGTTGACAAAGAATGTCAAAATTTAATTCCTTTAGTTTAAGATACATCCATAATTTAGCACAATGCAATGCGGCATCGATGCACAAAAAGCGAACCTGAAATCTCACAACATTCATAAAGTAATTTACCTAAAGCGGACCAACAACACAACAGAGCTCAGATTAGATCAATCCAGACTGTGAGACCTACAGCCGAGATTTAGAGAAATTAATAAAAAATCAACTCAGAAGGGTCTTTTTTCCAACTAGCGGTGACGTCACTTCCTGTCTTCTCTCAGACTGCAGTAGTGCTTCTGCTGCCACCTTCTGTTCGGAAGTAAAAACAACATGTATCTGAAACTGAACATGGCTGTTACTCCACATCCAGAGTGAATTCAACAGAGACTTCAAATGGACCAAAATCTAACAGGTCAGATTTACGACGGAATATTAGGGCCACGTTAATCATAAAAATAAATTTAAATTGCATTACGAGGATCAAAAAAGACATGGAATTATGAAAATTAAGTCATAATATTACTATAATAAAATAGTACGAGAATAAATTAATAATATTACGAAAATAAGGTCGTAATATTACCAGAATGATAGATAGATAGATAGATAGATAGATAGATAGATAGATAGATAGATAGATAGATAGATAGATAGATAGATAGATAGATAGATAGATAGATAGATAGATAGATAGATAGATAGATAGATAGATAGATAGATAGATAGATAGATAGATAGATAGATAGATAGATAGATAGATAGATAGATAGATAGATAGATAGATAGATAGATAGATAGATAGATAGATAGATAGATAGATAGATAGATAGATAGATAATATCTATCTATCTATCTATCTATCTATCTATCTATCTATCTATCTATCTATCTATCTATCTATCTATCTATCTATCTATCTATCTATCTATCTATCTATCTATCTATCTATCTATCTATCTATCTATCTATCTATCTATCTATCTATCTATCTATCTATCTATCTATCATTCTGGTAATATTACGACCTTATTTTCGTAATATTATTAATTTATTCTCGTACTATTTTATTATAGTAATATTATGACTTAATTTTCATAATTCCATGTCTTTTTTGATCCTCGTAATGCAATTTAAATTTATTTTTATGATTAACGTGGCCCTAATATTCCGTCGTAAATCTGACCTGTTAGATTTTGGTCCATTTGAAGTCTCTGTTGAATTCACTCTGGATGTGGAGTAACAGCCATGTTCAGTTTCAGATACATGTTGTTTTTACTTCCGAACAGAAGGTGGCAGCAGAAGCACTACTGCAGTCTGAGAGAAGACAGGAAGTGACGTCACCGCTAGTTGGAAAAAAGACCCTTCTGAGTTGATTTTTTATTAATTTCTCTAAATCTCGGCTGTAGGTCTCACAGTCTGGATTGATCTAATCTGAGCTCTGTTGTGTTGTTGGTCCGCTTTAGGTAAATTACTTTATGAATGTTGTGAGATTTCAGGTTCGCTTTTTGTGCATCGATGCCGCATTGCATTGTGCTAAATTATGGATGTATCTTAAACTAAAGGAATTAAATTTTGACATTCTTTGTCAACCTTTGTGTGAATTATTTATTTTGAAACAAAAACTATGAAGAGTTTGAGCTCCGGTGTTTTCTTCCATTTTATGTGTGCCGTCAGTCAGAAGGATAGGAGCCTAAAACACGTTCTTGTGAGTGATGTCTACAATTCATACTTACCTGGCAGGGGAGATACCATGATCATGAAGGTGGTTCACCCAAGGTGAGGCTTAGTCATTGCACATCGACAAAGCTGATATCCTTGCAAATTCCCCAAATGTGGGAATCTTGACTGCAAAATTTGTGGTAGTGGGGGACTGCGTTCGCGCTCTCCCCTGATGATTTGTTTAAATTAAAATATCTTCATTACAGATATTGTAGGAGTGAAATACTTTATTGGTAGTACATACTTTTATTGTAGTAGTAAATAATAGTAGGTACTTAAATTGACAAAGAGTGAAACCGTCTTGTGCCATTACAAATAGAGTCCAGTCGTTCTTGCATTGAACGTCTTGTGAATTTACTTAAATTGTAGTTTAGACAAAAAGTACTGGACTTAGTTGTAACAGAAGGCATTTCAATTCAGAGAACGGGAAGTGTGGGGGTTTGAGTTATAAAGCTGAGATGAGATACATACATCCATACGCAGATTGACCTATCACACCTCAGTAGGAATTTGTTATGGTCCTTTTTTATTAATCTAAATCATAGATGTGCCAATCTGGTCACATGGATATGTGAAACTGGCTGGGTATCAGTCCTACAGCTGCATTGTAAGGTTTTGTAAAAGTTCTCAAAGTCCAGTTGTTTTTGTCATGAACTTTTCTGAATTTACCATGACTAAGAATAAGGATGACTAAGAATCTTCACCAGCTGTAAACAACAATGCAGTCCATATTGGAACTGAATTGGACCACACAACACGCACAGTACTGTAAATCATTCTTGCACATCCAGACGTTCCTGTCTTTCTGGCCATATATTTTCATCAACATCGCAGCAAATATCATCCCTGACAATGCAGAAAGGAAAGTGTCTCCTTGAGTAGTGAATCCACCCTCTGCAGGACTCTGATGTGACCTGGTGATGAGCGGCTGAGATCAAGACGTGGTGACGAGCGGCTGAGATCACGTGAGAGCTGTGATGTGTAGTGGACATGACCTTGTCCACTTTTAAGACACCTGTGTACTTTTGAACTGTCCAGTGATGACCTTTACTGACCTCTCAGTGAAGCAAGACATTTACTACAAAATCATTCATTTAGCTATAATCTGATAAATATAGTCACCAAAAGAGACTATTTCTATCTTTGATTTGATCCTAATGTGATCAAAAGAATAACTTTTGTCATTCTCATGATGGTGCTTTTAAGCTGTGTTATTCTGTGAGAGTTAAACTGTGTCCACTGCTGTGTTAAAGGGAAATATCGGGTCACAGAGACCCGACTGTTCTGTTTAGAAATAAGAAGACAGTTTAATCAGTTGTTTTTCATTGAACAAGGCTCCAGCTTTCTCTGTCTGTTCCTAAACAAATCTCCCTCTGCTGCTGCTTGTTAACCTTGGGTTTGATAAGACAAATGAACTCCTCGACTGGTCCTTCCTTAAGTACTAGTCTAAGCTGTGCTGAAACGCTTCAGAGAGTTGCTGGGAACTTCCAAAGAGATGTGAACTTTCCCAAGAGCTGGACACGTGTGGTCAAGAGCTAACGACCGGCGTCTTCAGCTAAGGACTGATAACAGGCTGTTATGAGTCTACTTCGAACAAGCCGAGCTCAAAAACTTTGTTTATTCCCTCCTGGAATAAGTTTATCTTGAAGTCAGAGGCCTGAAGCTGACATATTCTCTGATGACCAACGCGGAAGCCAGGAGACGTTGAAACGTAAACTAAAACCAGTTTTGGACGTGCTGAGACTAAAGGACTCTGTGCATCTGAAGGCTGGTGTCTTCCCTCTTACCGGGCTGTCGTCAAAAGGTAAAGGAGCTGTTTACAAAACGTACCTGGATTTTAGCAGAAGTCTGATGGGAAGTGTCACTCTGGTCTCATGCTCAGGATAATGTTCTTCTTAATTCTTTCCTCCTATTTCTTTTCCCTCTCAACCTAAGCTGGAAACTATATTTTTAAGCTAAAAGAGCCCACAGACTAAATATGTTAACATCCAATATTTAAGTCTGTTGTGTTAAATTTAAGTGTGCTGACGTATTTGAATTGAAAGAAAGTGAAATCATGTCAATCAAGTGTAATGGTGTTAATTTAGTTGATTTATTTTAAATAAATGATAGTGTCTCTTTGACATATCAAACTAAGTTAACGTCTTTGTCACTTAATGGCTCTGTTTATTTATCCATCATAAAGATCACAGAAATATTGAATAAACTGAAAAAGAAGAGAATCCGTGAACATTTACTATTCAATCTGAATAAGTAAATTAAGGTAAAAAGGAGGTCAGTATTAAACTGACCCCCCCTTTAACCCCTTTACATCTGGTGGCCTCGTATCGGCTTCTAAAAGTTTATTGATAAATCTGTGGTCTCAGTCATGAACTTGTAACGTCATGTTTGCATAAAAGGATCCAAGTTTTAAACTCTGAGGATAATAATTTTGGCTGGAAGTGTTCAAAGCAGGCAGATTCTGCGTGTTTTTATCATTTGAGGCTGAGGGATTGTTATTCGTTTCAACACTGCAAGCGCTGTTGGAAGCATTCAGGTGAAGTTTTTGTCAGCCGTAGTCTGTGGAGGTTCTGGTTCGGTTCCGATCCAGCTCACTCGCACAGACTCCTGTACGGAGCTTTGTTGAAATGACCGCCGAGTCATAGTGCCTGGAAGCTAATTTAACATCTACAAGATTGCTGTTGTGGTTTTTACATTTTAAAGAAGGTCGAAGCAGCATATATGTTAGAACGTGTCGGTTAGTGGTTCGTGAAACCCGAGTTCTGCTCCTTTAACGTGGACGGAACCGACCTTGAGTGACTCCGTGAGAGTCCGTGTTGTTCAACAGCTGCAGTGCTGGGTTACTGAGCGTGACTAAGTTGGCCTGTCTAGATGTGCGCGCCGCATGTTTCAGCATTTTGGGAAGTTAAATTGTAGCGTTTGAGTTGTTTTACAGAGCTGTGAAATTGTTTTCTGCTGTGCAAGCTAACGTTAAGAAGACGTGTGTCTACATGTTTGTTTATGAGCTGTGATTGGATGAAACGAGTGCTGTGTGCTGTGAATCACTCTTGTAGCGAACGCTGATTCGCTGTTGTGTGCTGTCAATCACTCTTGTGGCGAACGCTGATTCGCTGTTGTGAGCTGTCAATCACGTCGCACGCCGTTGCGACCAGCCCATTTTGTCGTCATTTCCGGCACGACATTGGTCGAAGGTAAGGATCTACATTCGCCGTGTAGGCTTGTAGAATGAACTACATACGCTGTGATTGATTTGTTGACGTCACGTATTTTGTAGCGAGCTCCGCCTCGCTTACGTACGAAGCTGGTGACGCGCTACGCACGCTGCGTTGGCCCGCCCATTCTTGTCGTCATTTCCTGATGCACATTGAGTGACAATCAGACGCAGTTCACACACACACGGTGAAAAGTGGTTTCACTAAAAGTTTAAAAAACTCAATTTAAGCCATCTAAACTGTCTAACAACATAAATTTGTCTCTGACAAGACCGCAGTTCGAGCGTTTATCACGAACATACTAGAAACTAACTCTAAAAGGTAGTTTTTCAGTTAAATACTGAATGAAATAATTCAGTCTCCACGTGATAAATTAAGACTCAAAACTGCCCCCTGTTGGTTAAAAGACGTTAATAGATGAGTTTTCTAAAAAAAAAACATCATGAAAAAGTCAGCATTTTTATGGTGAAATTACCAGCTTTAAAATTGTTCTGTACACAAACAAAAAATCCTGTTTATTTTAAATAAAGAATTTTTGAATAACAGAGGTACAGACGAACAATTGATGCTCATTTTAAATACTGAAGAGATTTAAAATAACACTCAAAAAAGCATCTTTTATTTGATTTTCAGATTAAATAAAATTAATAAATAAAATGATGGAGAACAGAGAATTTCCACATTAAGCTCTTCACATCTCTGAATTTTAAACAGAATTGGTGTACACTGTACACTTTTAGTTAAAAATTGCATTTTTAACGTTTTTCTGTGTAAAATTAATGACTCCAGTTTATTTTAAATACAAAATTTAAAATAAACAGAAAGCATCTGCTGACTTGATTTTCACAAAAAATCAAAACAAAGATAGCAGAACAACTTTGAGGATGTCAACAGACAACAAATTGATAAAAGTCACTGATTTTTATTTGGAATGCCATCTGTCATGTTATGCTAAGCACACAAACACCTCCAGTTTATTTTAGATAAAAAATATTTAAAATAAACAGGTGATCTATTTTTCACTCCTGATAACTGTCAAAATACAGCAAAACAGTTTAGCCAAACTGCAATACATCTTTTTAAGGCATAATGGAGCAGCATTCTGGGTACATTTTAGTGTGAACAATGTATTTATCTCGAATCTTTTAAATAGTGTTTGAGTAAGTAAAACGGACGTCATGCTTGGGTTAGTTAGTAACTGTTGTTGAAAAATAAGTTATATTTTAAAGTTAACACTGCAAAAAGGCATTTAACTTTTACAATTCATTTGAGGGTAAAACCTGAAGGAGGTACCTATGAATAGAAATACTTATTACACAGTGAAACACTTATACCAGACAGCTGATTAGTTTGATTGACTCAGTGCTGCATTAAAAGTGAAGATTTATTTGCACACATTAAATTTGGAACTGTCTTATTGATTTTCACAAAAAATCAAGTTAAAGATGGAAGTTCAAGACGGTACGCGTCCAAGGCTCATACAGTATGTGCCTCTAGAAGACCCATACATCAGAGGGTACCAAGAGGAACCCCGGAGCCATGAACTTGCTCCCCCTGCACCTTGCACAGAGGAAAAATCTTTCTCATTGTGTGGTGACTACTCAGCTGCCCGAAATGTCTTGCAGAGAAACGATGAACATCCATATTTTTTCTTTGCCAGAATTTTGAAGGCGTATATAGGTGACATGATGGAACCTGACCTGGAAGAGCAGACGCTTTTCAAATCTGTTTTCAGGGATAATCTAATCCCTGATGTTAGATTCGAGTTGCCATGGAACTTGGCCTGGGGTGATTTAGAAGCAACATCTTTGAATGAAATAGTAGAGTGTGCTGCGGATGTCTTTGCAGCTAACATGCAAGCCAAAACACCCTTACAGGTGTCCCCGAATGAAGCGGTCAATTCCCACTCGCTGGAGCTAGAAGGGACAAGTTCATCAACTCCCTCTCCTAACAAAGGCGAAAAGAAACAGACCTTTCAACCTGACAAACCACAAAGTGGGGGTATCCGCGGGAGAAAGAAACCAAAATGGTTCAGATCGAACCAGATGGGTGAAAACCAAGGTCAATCGGTGGGTGGACTTCAAAAGAAATTGAAGGATGGGGACCTATACTCATGTAACTATGCGTTGTCCCAACAGACACCACCGAGCCTTGGAACTGCACCTCCCGCGCCTCGAACAGAACAGTTCGAAATAGGCAAGGAGTCACAAATGTCCCGGAATAATGGCCCAACACCTCTATGCTCGGAAGAGACAGAGGAAGTAAGTAGTTTGTCAGTAGATTTGAATGTTACTGCGCTTGACCAACCTGTTACAATGAGTGGCATTATCATTGATAATGACACTATCAACATTGACCAACCTGGAGCGATGTGTAGCACTGTCTTTCACAAAGACTCAGAGCACACAAATAACTCAGCGCACACTACTTCTGACATTGCCATGGATGTTGACAGCAAACCAATTGCTGACACACAACAACATCCTGAAGGTCATGATGCTGACAGCCAACAAGATGCTGACAGTAAACAAGATTACACAGCCAGAGTCACACGTGAACAGAAACGTGGACAAAGACCTGTGAGGTTTCTGTGTAACTTTATGCAAAGGGGGGTGGCTAAGAAAGCCTACCTGCCCATCACACTGGAAGGTGTCCTTGAGCGTGAAGCCCTCCTGGATGGCAGTTCTGATATAACTATTATGTCGGCCAAGCTGTTCGAGGAGCTGAGGACCGCCGCCAACGGTGTTGACGGGCAAATACCCTTTGAGGAATGTGCTATTGAGCTACAGGGTCTCGCAGAGACGAGAACAACCCTAACAGCCATAGCTATGGTTCACATGCAGATTGGCAAAACGACACTACACCACCCAGTGTATGTGTCCACACTTGACTCATTCCCATTTCTGGTTGGCCAAGACTTTATAAACCGTTTTGAAGCGATTATAGATTATGGTCAACAGGAAATGTGGGCAACAGTGAGAAAACCCCTGCCAATAAAAGTGCCTCCTCGTTGTGGTACAGACTGCCTAACCGCAGGTACCGCAGTGGCCACGAGGGACTCCCCAACCGTGGTCACAAGCCCGGTAAGTGAACCTTCAACTACAGATGAGACAGTAGAGACTCAACAGTTGGACCAGACTCTGGCCCGACAAGAGAACCTCCTCTGCGAGCTGACACAGTCAGCACTCACTGAACACTACCTACCACAGGTAGTGAAAGGTGTTGAGATCCAAGGATCCTACACCGAAGAGGCTGTACTGTCCTATGGGACAGGTAATTCAGCTATCAGCCAAGCTTTCGATGAAACCTTGGTTCAAGGACATGTGAGTCCTGGAAGTGGCAGTCCGCGACATGCTGACAGTCACTTGGATTTCAGTGTCACAGATTTTGAGGACCCCTCCTCCAACAAAAGGGGGGTGTACTCTCACTCTCTACCACAGGTAGTAGACTGTGTGGAGATCCGAGGATC
>JBBPBX010049699.1:2500-19925 GCA_038048925.1 Garcialebias charrua
TGTAATTAATAATGGCGGAGCATGTCGACTCAGACGAGTGCAGCATTTCTAGTATTGATCTAAGCAATTTGTCTTCAGTTTTGGAAGGTCAATATAAGTAGTAGAAGTTTTAATCTTGCTCAAATCATTTTATTGTATACTCTATTAATGGAAAACTTATTAACTTTTACGATTCAGCTTTAAAAAAAACGTGCAGGGAGCCTCGTGGCTTTGAGCACGTCCGATTGCGTTTGAGATCTATCATTTTAAGACAGTAAATCATCCAAAACCCTCATTAATAGACTCTCCCCTAATAAAAACAAACAACAGATCGTACCTGATTGCGCCGACATAATTTAAAAATACCTAAATAGCACCCCGTGTTGACTCGGTAGCTATGCTAATGTCTGTTAGCAAGCAGATGTCGGCTGATAGACCTCACGTCTGACATATATCATTTTTAAACAGTAAATCATCCAAAACCCTCATTAAATGACTCTCCTCTATTAAAAACAAACAACAGATCGTACCTGATTGCGCCGACATAATTTAAAAATACCTAAATAGCACCCCGTGTTGACTCGGTAGCTATGCTAATGTCTGTTAGCAAGCAGATGTCGGCTGATAGACCTCACGTCTGACATATATCATTTTTAAACAGTAAATCATCCAAAACCCTCATTAAATGACTCTCCTCTATTAAAAACAAACAACAGATCGTACCTGATTGCGCCGACATAATTTAAAAATACCTAAATAGCACCCCGTGTTGACTCGGTAGCTATGCTAATGTCTGTTAGCAAGCAGATGTCGGCTGATAGACCTCACGTCTGACATATATCATTTTTAAACAGTAAATCATCCAAAACCCTCATTAAATGACTCTCCTCTATTAAAAACAAACAACAGATCGTACCTGATTGCGCCGACATAATTTAAAAATACCTAAATAGCACCCCGTGTTGACTCGGTAGCTATGCTAATGTCTGTTAGCAAGCAGATGTCGGCTGATAGACCTCACGTCTGACATATATCATTTTTAAACAGTAAATCATCCAAAACCCTCATTAAATGACTCTCCTCTATTAAAAACAAACAACAGATCGTACCTGATTGCGCCGACATAATTTAAAAATACCTAAATAGCACCCCGTGTTGACTCGGTAGTGTTGTATATCCACCTTATTACTTAATTAGGCAGATATTCTGAATTGAATCATTAGACGAAGTGGTATCGTTTCATTCACTTTATTGAACCATCTTCATCCACCACCTGCCACCGCTCTTCCAGAACGAACACCTTCTTAACTCCGCCCCCACACACGTCATCACGTAAACTCTGTCAGCATCCCAATACATGACATCCCCCTTTTCCTTAGATTTTCAATTTCCCCCTCCATACATTTAAACATCAGTTTTTTTCTTTTCCATCATCTTCACGCCTTCAGGCTTGCCAATACATTTCCTTAGTCACAGAACAACATAAAACAATTTACATTTCTTTCTTAGAACCCTGACCAACCATTTCCCTTTTTTTTTTTTTTAAATTATACAAAGTCACGAAACCTCTCTGGAGTCTTTCTGAGTCTCTGAGGCCTAAATGTCTTTCCCATTTCTAAGTCTTGAGTGCCCTCTTGTGGTGTTGCACTGTAAGTGTTTTCTTCTTTTTCTTCCTCAAAGTCTTTATTTTCAGAAAACAGTTTTTGTTCACCAACTTTTTCCTCAGTTTCATATTTTCTCACATGTGTGGTGTTTCGGTGATACCGAACTCCTGTTGGTGATTCAACCACAACTTGGTTTCCTGTTTTGCTCACGACTTTGTGTGGTAATGCATTAAATGGTGTTGTTAATTTGTCAACTTTTTCCTG
Organism: Garcialebias charrua; assembly: GCA_038048925.1. NCBI lineage: Eukaryota > Metazoa > Chordata > Actinopteri > Cyprinodontiformes > Rivulidae > Garcialebias > Garcialebias charrua. The sequence continues at coordinate 4,348 of JBBPBX010049699.1, forward strand.
TTGAACCAGCACTGTGTCTCCCAGCTCTACTTTTGAATGTTGAGCTCTTCTTCGAATGTCAGCATAACTTTTCGCTTTTCCTTTTTGTTCTGCGTCTCTGTCACGTACATCCAACGCAGCTGTGTTTGTTTCACTCATGTCCGGTAATTTTCCTCTCATTTTTCTGTTGAATAACAGTTCTGCAGGACTTTTGCCTGTGGTTGCATGTTCAATGCTTCGATAAGCTGTCACATATTTTCTTAGTTCTCGTTTCCAGTCCAGTCCTTCAGCTTGTGCAATTCTGATCCTCTTCATCAGTGATGCGTTCTGACGTTCAACTTCACCGTTGGCTTGAGCCCATTTTGGTGTTGTCCTCACATGTTTGATTCCATTATTTTCACAGTATTCTTTGAATAATTCAGATTTGAACTGTGGACCATTGTCAGATCTAATGGAAACTGGTAGACCATGTCTACTAAACATACAGTCAATAGAGTCAATGACTTTCTCAGCAGTCGTAGATGTTAACACCTCATATTCATAATAACGGCTGTAATAGTCTATTAGCACAAGAATGGAGTGATTTGAAGATAATGGTCCCAGTAAATCTACTGCCACATCTTGCCACGGTCCATCTGGTAAAATTGTGCTTCTCACCGGTTCTGGTGGATCAGGTCTGGCTACTATTTGACAACCATGACATGCTTTGCAATATTTTTCTGTTGCTTTGTCCATGCCAGGCCACCATACTTTTGTCCTGAGCCGTTGTTTTGTCCCAACAATTCCTAAATGTCCTTCATGTGCCAACATGATTGCTTTAGCTCTGAGCTTTTCTGGCATCACAATGCGTGTTCCTCTTAAAACTATGTATCCCACCACACACAGTTCATTAGCAATGGGTGCATATGCTTTGCATTTTTCAAAATGTCCATTTTCAACTGCTTTTCGCACCTCTGTTAATTCTGAATCTGTGGCAGATGCCTCCTCCACCTGTCTCACATACTCCTCAGACTCATGAATGTGTGTGTCTTGTGTTATCTTATCTGATAACAGTCTTGATAATGAGTCAGCAGTATTTAGTTTCCCATTAACACCTGCAGCATTTCTTGGTTCTCTTATCTCTGCTACAGCCCTCACTCTTTCTTTTGTGAGTTTGCTTTGTTTGGTGTTTAATTTTCCTATTCCTTTAAATGCATCTGGGTACTGTTCTTGCAGAATGTTTTTTGATTCTGAGACCGTTGCTACATTTTCTCCTATTTTTAACACTCCAAGTTTTACAGCAGTCTTTTTACCCAGGAGTGGTTCACCATTGCCTCTTATGACAATAAACTCTGTTTCTTCTCTCCTGTTGCCAATTTTCACTTCACACCTGAATGCACCTTTAATGTTTAAAGCTTGTGTTGAGGAATAAGCATACAGCTTTCTCTGCTCTTTAGGTACATATGAATAACATTTTATCTTTTCAGCTTTAAGTTTTTCCCATATATTTTCTCCCATTATATTGCTTGTAGCACCAGAGTCAATCAACATTTTTAGCTCGACTCCCCCCACAGAAAATAACAGTTTATCAGGTACATTGTCCTCCTTCACAATAAAAGCATATTCATCCATCATATTCACATTTTGGTTCTTTTGCCTTTTTGTGCGACACATTTTTGAAAAGTGGTCCTTACCAGTACATTTGTGACATGTTTGTCCTCGTGCTGGGCATTTTGGATCTTTTCCCATGTGATCTGTGAATCCACATCTGTAACACTGTCTTTCTGTTTTATTTTCCTCCTTCACATTTTCTTTTGATTTCCAGTGCTTTCCTTTCTTTGTTGTTGCAATCCTGTTGACCGCGTCCTCCATCTTCTTTTCCTCGGTGACGCTCATCGCCGCCAGCTGCTCCTCCACGCGCTCGCACTGCGAAGCCACCTCCAGTGTACGAGCCAGTGTCAAGCCGGGACCCTCCTCCAGTAACTTTCTTCGCACGTATTCAGATGTGCATTTGCTCAAAACCGCATCTCTTATTTGGTTATCATTGTCGCCACGAAAGTCACAGTCTCTTGCAGCTTGCCTTAAGCGAGTACAGAATTGTTGAATAGTTTCACCTTGTTTCTGGAATATTTTGTGAAAAGTCTGACGAGCATATGCTTCATTTACTCGTGGCACAAAATAAGTGTTCAGCGCAGCCACTGCAGCTTCATAATCCGTAACCTCACCTCCTTGTGGTAATGTAGAAAAAATGTCCTGCACGTCTTGTCCGGCCAGGTGCAGTAACAGCGCGCGCCTCCGCTGTTTAATTGCGTCTGTGGCATCATCAAACAGAATAAGTCCTTTACCGTCTGCATACAGCTCAAATGATGTCAGCCACCTTGTCCATCTTGGTCCAAGGGTCGCTGGATCCGTGTAGCAATCGAACGGTTGAATACTTGACTTTTCCATGTTAGCTTGAACTTTTTTAGCTAACCTCGTGTTGCCGTTGACGTCTTCAGCGCGACACCGTCTTTACAATCCACATGAATCCATCGTCATCTTCAGCTTGACAATCTCATCCTCGTCGCCATTGTTGTATATCCACCTTATTACTTAATTAGGCAGATATTCTGAATTGAATCATTAGACAAAGTGGTATCGTTTCATTCACTTTATTGAATCATCTTCATCCACCACCTGCCACCGCTCTTCCAGAACGAACACCTTCTTAACTCCGCCCCCACACACGTCATCACGTAAACTCTGTCAGCATCCCAATACATGACAGGTGGGTGGAGTTAGGTTTTGATGACAAGTAGAGCTGTGTGTCATCAGCATAACAGTGGAAATGGACGCCGTATTTGCGGAAGATGTGACCTAGAGGAAGGCGGTAAATGATGAAGAGGAGGGTTCCGAGGACAGAGCCTTGGGGGACACCCGTGGAGACAGGGGAAGAACTGAGCAAAGCACTAGCTAAAAGCTAAACTGAGCAAAGCACTAAAAGCTAAACTGAGCAAAGCATTTGCTAAAAGCTAAACTGAGCAAAGCACTAGCTAAAAGATAAAAAGAGCAAATCACTAGTTAAAAGCTAAATTGAGCAAAGCACTAGCTAAAAGCCAAACTGAGCAAATCACTAAAAGCCAAACAGAGCAAAGCACTACCTAAAAGCTAAACTGAACACAGCACTAGCTAAAAGCCAAACAGAGCAAAGCACTAGCTAAAAGCTAAACTGAGCAAAGCACTAGCTAAAAGCTAAACTGAGCAAGGCACTAGCTAAAAGCTAAACTGAGCAAAGCACTAGCTAAAAGGCAAAATTTGCAAAAAGCTAACTAAGCTGAGTAATTAAAGGACAGCTAAAAGCTATATAGCAAAAGACAAGCTAAAATCAACAGAATTACAGCAAAAACAAACAAACAAAAGAAGATCTAGCGCTAGTTTGCTCTGAGGAAGTTTCCAAAAAGAACAATCATTTTTAAAGGGATTAAAGAGATCTTAATGTATATATGCAGAAAATAAAAGTGTAATCATAAAATAAAATAAAAAATAAGGTTATTTTTAGGAAGAAAACACTCACACCCCGCTCGCCTGCATCAATTTAGAGCAGAGTGTTTGTGTATCAGTGTGGTTTACTTCGAGGTGCATAGAGGTGAGTCATACCTGCTCACATGCCGGTGGCTGCCACGGCCATGCTGTGTAGCGATGGCGTAATGTGTGATTTGTAAACTGACAGTGTCCCAAGAAGTATCGGATGTGTGAAATGTCAAGCTTTCTGGAAATGAAATGAAAACAAGCACTTAAAATGAATGAAACCTGCTTAAAAATTATTATTATTATTTATGACTACACAGGATGATCAGAGCAGACTTATTCTAGGAATTTCTAGGAAATTCTATGAATTTCCTAAAGGAACTTGTGTACTTTAAAACTGAAATACTAAATAAAATGCAAAAAGTAAAACTATGAGTTCTGTTCTGTAGCTGTATACATTTGTATTAAATTGTATTCTTACTGGGCAGCCAGTGGTTCAAGCTGTTGCCTCACAGCAGGAAGGTCACAGGTTCTTCTCCCAAATTTCTGGGTGGAATTTGTATTTTCTCCCTGAACATGGTTTGCTCCAGGTACTCCAGTTTCCTCCTACAGACCAAAACCATGCACGTTGGGTTTAGTGGTAACGCTAAATTGTCCCTATAGGTGTGAGTGCGAGAGTGAATGGTTGTTTGTCTCTACTGTATGTGTCCCTGTGATGGACTGGAGACCAGTCCAGGGTGCCCCCCGCCTCTCTCACAGTGAGTGCTGGAGATAGACAATGTTGTTTTATTTGATTGATTTACAGTCCAAATTCCCACCAGCAAAATAGTTAAAATAGATTAATTATTTTACAACTTTTACTGTACTGACAAAAAAAAAATTTGAGTTTCTTGCTCACAGTGATGACTTCAGCTGTGGAGCTTGGTTTCTGTTTGTTTTCCATTAGGAATAAAGTCCTTATTATCGGGTGTTCGTATTGTTACATGAGCTGCCAGAAGAGCATAAAGTTCCACAAAGTACAATTCGTCTAGGAAACATAACCACAGCCCAAATCAGAGTGGCGTCAGTAATGCAACGTGTCTCAGTGACATTTTAATTCATATACAGTATCCACTTTTTGGTTCAGGGTTGATGAACCAGTGCCTATCTACAGTGGTCATTGTGCGAGAGGTGTGGTGACCCTGAAGTTGCCAGTCCCTCACAGGGACACAAAGACAAACAAGACAAAAAACTACAGTACAGTACATCATTTATGCTCTAACTCACACCTAGTGTCAATTTAGAGTTACCAATTGACCTTTATGCATGTTTTAGGCCTGTGGTAAGAAACTGGAGTACCTAGCAAAAGTTTGTACATTATTGGCCGTGCACATTTTTTACGTCACAGGTGAGTCATCCTTCAGCTCATTCCCCCCTCATTGCTGTTGATTCGTGTGTATGTTTGTGTGTGTGTGAGAGAGAGAGAGCTCTGCTTATTTATTTCACCTTCTCTTGCTCTGTTTTTGTTGCTCTAGAATTATATAGATAAAACAAGAGATGTAGCCCGAGCTCGACATTGTCCATTGTTTTGCCTTTTTTTTCATAGATATGATGATCCCCGCCCACATCGAGGCAGCGCTCTGCTCAAAGCAAACACAACCATGGCCAGGTCAGACTTTACAATGAAAAAATACCATCAGTTGCAGGCTTTTGAAAGTACCACCTTTAGATTTAGTGTTTAAATAATCAATGTTTGCACAAATACAATTGAACATTGTTTGAATGTTGGTACCATTCAGCCTAAAACTTTTCTGCTCAAATCAACTAAAACAAAATACTATAAATGGTAATTTTTGGGGTAAACTAAAACACATGAAAAGCAAATTAAGGTTTCTGTGCCCCAGACAGCCATTAAGGTCCAAAGCCTTATTAGGTAGAACTGTTCTATAGAAAAAGCTCAGCAGCTTAATATGATGGAAAGTGTATTGAAGCACTAAAGTACACACACGCACACACAAACATGCTTGTGCACACACACTGGGCCTCCCAGAATCAGTAGCCACTCCAGTGCACATCTTGGGGCTGATCTTACAAAGAGCAAAGACCGGAGCTCATCATGAACTACTAACCATGCACTGCTTTTCTTCCTTTAGCCCCGCCCACAGTGTTTGGCGTTGCTGGAAATAATGTTTTTTTTTAGCTTCTTTCAGCTACTTTCCTCATGTTTCAGATATTTTCCTGTTTTGTTCAAATGTTTTTCACTTCTTTCAGCTGTTTTCATCTATTTTTCTAGCTAATTAGCTAATCTACTTCCGGCACTCGGCAAGGCAGGTCGCATATCTTTCTGCTCTTCCCTCCCTAAGTTTTTCCTACTCCCTGCTTGCTTTTCGTCTCGTCTGCGACCCTTCAGCGCTCACTCGAACCAATATGGAATTAATAAATTGGGCTGTTTCTTCAATGGATAAGATTTTTTCCACGAAGCGGACCGTGCCAGGAGAAGCTGTCTGTCCCTCCGACACACACGCGGCTGGATACGTGATGGACTCGTGGGGTCAGTGGCAGCCCATGTGTCTGACCGTCTTAAGTGTCGAAGACGTGGAGGATTTGTGGATTATTGGATTATTGGTAGCAACTGCTCTGTTTTTTGGCGTGAGCGGAGTTGTTTGTTACTGGAAGCTGAGGGAGGCTTCGGCAGCTATCAGCGCGCTGTCGGCACTACCTGATCAGCAAAATTCTCTGAACCGGGCCGTGAGCTCCTCATCCCAGCTGTTGTATGAGCTCAATCGCTCGCTTGGAGCAGTGGTGGACCACCGCGCACCTGCTGTCCGTTTTGGGACTTGTTTACAGCCACCCCGGATCAATCAAGGGACAGATGGGAGTTCATGAAGCTGAGCAGAGCGGAACCACATATTTGGATTTCTTTCGGCCATGAAACAGCACCACAGACTTGAAGGCGGCAGTGGAAAAGAACACTGTGGTCTATTGGATAACAAACAAGAACATTATCTGGCTTCTGCACATGTCCTTGAAAAGTAGGCTGTGGGAAGCCATTCTCCTGGAGTGTGGAGCTGAAGAGTCCCCCCCCCTCCCCCTCCCCAGAGATTTCTGTGAAGCCTCAGATAACACCCAGCTGCACATCTGCTGAACTCTGTGTTTGTCTGAAATTACTCACAGACTTATCTCCTTGCCTGCCGTATCTCCATTTGTTATTGTAACTAAATGTGCTTTTGATATGGTTTTTACTGGATCACGCGGTGTCTTGAAGACAAAATGTGATTCATCTTTTTTTAATATCAATGCTGTGAAACCCCGTGTCTTTGCCTGTTTTCCTGCTTTTGACCTTCATCTGGGGACAGATTGGGACTGGCCGCGCTATGAGCATATCATGTGTTGATAAACATATCATGTGTTGATAAACATGTCATGTGCTTTGTTGAGCTGCAGCTTGTTTGCACTCATTCTCTCTCCTGGATGTCTGTAACTACATATTTACGCTGTATTGATGAAAATTGATGCAATGTTAATAAACCTTCTTGATTCTTGATTCTTGATTCTTGATTCTAATTACAGCTGCTTTCAGCTTCTTTCAGCTGTATTTCCTGCTCCTTTCCGCTATTTTCAGCTAGCTTCTTTAAGCTATTTTCAGCTTCTTTCAGATGTTTTCCCATTTTGTTAAACTGTTTTCAGTTTACCCTGATGCATGCTCAATAATCCAGGTAGAAAAATCCAAAAAAGCTAAAGCCAAAAAAGCTGGTCCAGAGGACCAGACTTAGCTTTTTTGGGTGTTTTCAGTTTCTTTCAGCAATTTTTCCTGCTATATTTCAGCTGTTTTCAGCTTCTTTCTGCTATTTTCAGCTAGCTCCTTTCAGCTTTTTTCAGCTATTTTCCTTATTTCAGCTATTTTCCTGTTTTGTTCAACTGTTTTCAGCAAATTTCCCTGCTAACTTCAGCTGTTTTCAGCTTCTTTCAGCTACATTCCCTGCTCCTTTCAGCTGTTTTCAGGTACTTTCAGCTATTTTCAGCTACTTTCGGGGGCGGCCGTGGTGTAGTGTTAATGGCAGTCGTCCCCCGATCGGAAGGTTGGAGGTTCGAATCCCGGTTCCTCACACCATGTGTCGTTGTGTCCCTGGGCAAGACACTTAACCCCGAGTTGCTCCCGGTAGGACTGGAAGGCGCCTTGCATGGCAGTCGCCGCTGCCGGTGTATGAATGTGTGTATAAATGGGTGGATGGTTGGTATTGTAAAGCGCTTTGGGGTCCCTCACAGGGGGTTGGAAAGCGCTATACAGTACTGTATAAATAAGCTCCATTTACCATTTACCATTTACTTTCAGCTAGCTTCTTTCAGCTTCTTTCAAATTTTCCAGTTTTATTAACTGTTTGCAGCTTCTTTCAGCAATTCTTCCTGCTAATTTCAGCTTTTTTCAGCTTTTTTCAGCTAGCTCCTTTCAGCTGTTTTCAGCTTCTTTCAGCTATTTTCACCTTTTCAGCTTCTTTCGGCTATTTTCCTTATTTCAGCTATTGTACTGTTTTCAGCTTCTTTCAGCTGTTTTCAGCAAATTTTCCTGCTAATTTCAGATGTTTTCAGCTTCTTTCAGCTATATTTCCTGCTCCTTTCAGCTGTCCTTGTGTGTTTGTGTTTTTTGCATGTGTAAGTCTCTTAGCTAAATATCTCATGAACCGCTGAACAAATTGGCAAAAGTCCCCAAAATGAATCGTTGGTTGTACATCTAACAGCTGATTATCTTTTGGTGCCAACCCAGTTCAAGATGGCTGCTGTAGCTAATTGAAGTTATCTAACACAAAAATGTCAGTAACCCAGCTAATTTGACACATACGGAGATACAAGTTGATGTGGTTGTAGCTGAAAGTCAGTCACAAAAGATACCTGGAGTGTAACATCTTGAGATTGTGCAAAATGTTATGTTCAAGGTTTGACCAAAACAGCTACAACTTCATCATTTCTCAACATAAGTCAGAGTCAGAGAATCTTTATTGTCATTCGCACCACATGTGGTACATGTGGTGCAGGATCCCAGTTACATCCAACAATAAAATGTAAAATAAAAACAGTAATAACATCTAAGATATGAACTAAGAAATACATCAACTAAAAATACACAAAGCACTAATATCATAGAAAAACATTACTCCAAACAGCAGCACAAACATGAGTCTGTATGAGCAGATGGGCACGAATGAACACAGCAACATGAAACAGATCAGCAGCAACATGATGTGATATTTCACAGTGATTATTCTGGTTATTTATTCATGAGTCTAACAGCCTCAGGGTAGAAGCTGTTCCTCAGTCTAGTGGTTCTACACTTAATGCTCCTCAGCCTCCTTCCTGAGGGGAGTGGGGCAAAAAGTGTGTGTGCTGGGTGAGTGGGGTCTTTCATGATGCAGGTGGCCTCTTCCTGCATCTGGAGGTGTAGATGTCTGTGATAGTGGGGAGACTGACTCCAACAGACTTCTGTGCAGCCTTCACCACTCTCTGCAGAGCTTTTCTTTCTGCAGCTGTGCAGCCTCCATGCCACACGTTGATGCTGGAGCACAGGATGCTCTCCACTGCACACCTGTAGAAGGAGGTGAGGACTGAGCTTCTCAGACCAGCTCGTCTCAGCCGTCTGAGGAAGTAGAGTCTCTGATGACCTTTCTTGATCAGGCTGGTGGTGTTGTTGCTCCAGCTGAGGTTATCATTCATGTGTACACCCAAGTACTTGTAGCTGGAGACCACTTCCACCACAGATCCTCTTATGTTCAGTGGGGTGTGGGTGTGTTTGTTCCTTCTGAAGTCCACAATCATCTCCTTTGTCTTCTTCACATTCATGTGAAGGTTATTCTCTTTGCACCAGCTCTCCAGGTGTTCCACCTCCTGCCTGTAGCTGGACTCATCATTGTTTGTGATGCATCCCACCACAGCTGTATCATCTGCAAACTTTACAATATGACAGCCTGGATGGGTAGCTGCACAATCATATGTGAGCAGAGTGAACAGAAGAGGGCTCAACACACATCCTTGAGGAGAGCCAGTGCTGAGGGTTATGGTGGAGGAGGAGAAGTTGTGGATCCTCACTGACTGTGGTCTGTTTGTTAAGAAGTCTAGTACCCAGTTACAAATGGAGGGGCCCAGTCCTAGTGTGGATAGTTTGTCCATCAGAGTTTGGGGGATTATGGTGTTAAAGGCAGATGTGAAGTCCACTAAGAGCAGACGCACGTATGAGTCCTTCTGTTCCAGGTGGGTGAGAGCAGTGTGGACCACAGAGGAGATGGCGTCCTCTGTTGATCGTTTTCGCGGTATGCATACTGATGAGGGTCTTCGTTAGCCTGGCCCTCGCCATTCCTGCACAGCTCCGCTCAATTCTCATTTCCCTTCACTGCTGGGTCTGGGACTTCTCCCATAGACAAGGATTTCTCCGGTAGATTTTTGACCGGACCAATCAGAGAACAGAAGGGGCGGAGTTTTTGGCCCCTAACCCACGCCCCCACCTGTTCCAGCGCGCAGCCAGCGAGCATCCGCATGTTCTCATTCAAAGCGATGCAAAGCGATGCAGGACTGTTTTATATGTGACACAAATGTATTAAATTCCCCTTCTTAATCCCTTATCTGGAGTTTTCTTTTGTTTTTTTGCCAAAAGTCAAGTGATCGCTCCCTCCTCCTCCTCCTCTCCCTCCGCTGAGTGCAAATGAATGAGGAAATGGCTGAGGTTGTCACGAGAGAATTAAACTCGGGTTTTACGTTGCTGCCCGAGTCCCTGCAGATTTTCTGGTCTTCTGGTGTGCTGGACCAGCGCTCCATGGTTTTATTTTATTTTTTTAGAACGTTTTATTAACATATAAACACAGAATATGCAGCTGCAGCGAGAGAAAATGCAGCAGGAGGCGGAGCAGATGTCAAGTTCAACAGACCACGGGGGAGCAGCCATATATGGCTCTGAGGGGGAGGGAGCAGAATGCTTTTCCCTGTTCAAAATTTTTCTAAGATCCAATGGTTTTGTTCCTCAGCAGAGGCCACGCCTCCAGCAAGAATCGGTTCTCTATGGAGAAAGTCCAGACCCTAGTATGAAGCAAAGTGAAGGACAAGGGTCTGGTTTTAACCAGGCTAGGTCTTCGTTGATGTTGATGGTTGTTTTGGTGTGGGTCATGACCAGTTTTTCTAAGCATTTGGCGACTATCGGGGTGAGGGCCACTGGCCGATAGTCATTCAGACCAGTCACTGTAAGATGATCTTAGTTAAAACACTGGCGGGTGATATGCATTCCTTCAAGGAAAGCTTCCAGTTTCGTATCCATAACGCAGACGTTAGCAATGCAACATGTCAGTGTTTACCGTTTGGCACATCCCCTCTCCTACAAGCACTGTAGTAATCTTTATGTGTGTGTGTGTGTGTGTGTGTGTGTGTGTGTGTGTGTGTGTGTGTGTGTGTGTGTGTGTGTGAGTGTGTGTGCCAACGCCAGAGCAGGATGTCAAGAGCTGATAATGTTCACGATGTGTGTTTGAAGTTAGTGTGTGCCAGTGGATGCCAGGCTGCTCCGTGTGTTGTCTGGCTGAGTGCCCAGTGCCCCCATGTGCTTTATATTCTGCAGATTCACTGACAGCTCCTTCTAATGCTTTGCCCAACCTGTAAAATGCTTTTCTTTGGTGTTTAATGTGTTTGTCTAGAAATCTGTGCGCTAAGTTGGTTGCCTGTAGGGATAAATGTGTGTTTTACTGAAACACAAGGAAAAAAAAGGCAACAACAAAGTCAAAACCGGAGCCAGAAGTATTAATGGAGTGTAAGGGAGTCACAACTTCTCACACAACTGTGTTTATGTGTGTGTATGAGAGAAAGAGAGAGTTTCAGCTATACTCATTAGATTTTATAATTGTTTTATATCCAAAGTTTTTCTTTGCTTTCACTGAACAAGCAAAGGAGCTTTAGAGCTTCTTAGCTCAGCTGTGGGATAAACGGGACTCCTAAAATTCTCTGTTTGTGTCAAAGATGCCAAAACCCCTTGCTGAGATCACACACCGATAGACAAGAACACACACACAGCAGCTGAGCGAACGCTTTGAGAGCGCACTAATCTCATTCTCTGCTGACACACTAGTCATCATTTGTGCGTGCTCTCGCAGCTCTTTCTCTTATGGTTTTGGGCAGTGCTGGGCAGCGCTAATCCAAAAATTAGTTCCGCTATTTCTAAAGCACTAATTTATTTATTTAGGTCCGCAATTTCAAAAGCACTAATGTCTTATGAAAATTAGGGGAAGCTAATTCTAAACCGCTAATTAAATTCAACAATTGCTAGCCAACAAGTTATGCAATATTTGCACTAGACTGCCAACTAGCGGTGCATGAACTGTTATACACCTTTATCCTACCTCTTACGTCACAGCAGCAGCTTCCCATTAACTCCTCCTGACCCACCTGGATATTTACAGTCCTGGACAGAAGAAACATCACAGTTGGCAAAAAGAGCAACAAACATTAAAAAAAAAAACTTTACATGTATTAACAGCTGCACGTACAAATTATATTCTTCATTACACATGCACATACTTTGTATTTATTTTTTTAGATTATCCTATATCTGTTAAGCACCTTGGTCAATGCAAGGCATTGCAGGAAGGTGCTATACAAATAAAGTTTATTACATTATTATTATTATAACTTCAATTCAAAGACCACATCAACAGTACAGGTAAAATTAAAGTTAGAGATCAAGTTTTAAAGTGCACTTCCAAGTTGTATCCAAGTTTAATTCATATAAGAGTCAATTAAGCTTAATTTACTTCAATATTGTTTCAAAAAACAAATAGTAATTTCTTTTTTGTTGCGCAACCGAAAAATAAATTAAACCAATTCCAAAATTCTATAGGCAGTCAACAGATTTAATGAAAAGTAACTAAAATGATCCTAAAAGGATGAAATTACAAAAATCAAAGGATTTATTTAATACTTTACGTACATATATTCTATTCGGCCACAAAATTAACAAAATGAGAATGATCTTTTAATCCCTAAAGACCACTTTTAAATCTCAAATACACGGGCGTGTCGCCACCGCATTTCTACATAAAAGGAACCCAAATGCATAAAACAAACGACTCACCGTCGAGTGGTGGACACAAAACACACAATACAATCCTCCGGCCGCATTAATTTGGCTTGAAACAGCGGGGTTCTCTGCGGATTTATGAATAGACCGAGCGCAAACAGCTAGCCATAAACGTTAGCACCCGAGTTCACCTCTGACCCGGAAGATGTCAAGATGGAATAGTCCATTTTTTAGTAGGGGGATACAGAAATCGACCGGTTTTTGTATTGCGTTTTTAATGATTCGTTTTCATCGTAGCTATAATTATTTTTATGTTAAATGTACATTAACAAGCAGCAGCAATGTTAGTGATGTAGGTGACTGGCCGGGGCGGGGCGGGGCCGGAGCTCTTGCTGATTTGGGGCCCCAAGCAACTGCATCATTTGCCTACATGGTAGATCCGAGTCTGTTCTCCCTCTGCTCCCCCTCCAACCCTCCCTCCTCTCTGCTCTTTACGGTGAGGGAGCAAGGGGGAAAAAGGTGAAACAAGCAGCTACGGAGCCAGCATAAGAGCCTGTAAATAATTTGTTTTTACTGATAGATAATTAGTTATTAGCGGTACTGCATTTTAAATAAAAATAGCACAAATCCGCTTATGAATTATAAAAGTTAGTCAAACCACAAAAACGCTGACAAATAATTTAGGTCCGCTGTAAGCGGATTAGCGCTTTAGCGCTCTCAAGCGGTCTGTGCCCACCACTGGTTTTGGGATCTGAAAGCTGGAGGTGTATCTCTTTCTATTAGTGTCAGCGGACGGGAAAGTTCACCACGGGCCAGAGATGCTCATGCACTTTGTGCCCCGGGCGCTTCTGATCTGCAAACCACAGCTGGTCACTGACTGACTAACTGCACCACTTTAAAAACTCAAGCACTTTGCAGAAAATATTTTAATGAGGTAGGGTAGTAGCACCTCGCAGAGCTGATCGGCACAGAGTGCAGCAACTTCTCTGGGATGTTGTCGTTTTGAGGGTTAGATAGAAAAAGAGAGCCAAATACTGTACAAGAGTTTCAATTCACTTCAATTCAAAAATACTTTATTCATTCCAAACAGAAATTAAATGTTGTTGTAGCTCATTACCCTGGTTTCATTAGAGTTGTTGCTGAGGGTGTAGGCAGGAAGGATCTCTCGTAGCGGTCGTCCACAGCAGATCTGAAGAAACTAGTTGCAGATGTTGATCAGTCTACTTGGACTTGGTGGATTTCTCAGTCTTCTTGGGCAGCAGGACCACCTGAATCTTGGGCAGGACTCCTCCCTGAGCGATGGCCACTCCTCCCAGCAGCTTGTTGAAATTTTTGTCATTGCAAACAGCCAGCTGCAGGTGTCAGGGGACAATCCTGGTCTTGTAGTCACGAGCCGCATTTTCCACCAGCTCCAGGATCTCAGCGGTCAGGTACTCAAGCACCTCCGCAAGGTTGACAGGGATGCATCCATGGCACCTCCTTTTTAATCTTGTGATTTGGGGCTGTAGCTGAGGTATTATTTTAGCTTTTGAGATATTGATCAGCTGCTCCCAGTTGTAAAAAATAAAATAAAATAAATTAAATGTAAAAAATAGTTAATGAAGCAATCAACTGGAGTCTACGTCGACAAAACGTTCCCGAATATCTTGTTCGTCTAGTCATGGCAACGTACACAAATACCAAGACATTCATCAGCACAACGGTTGGGAATACGGATGTGTTCGACATTGGCGTTGCCGTTCACCAAAGCTCGATACTCAACCCACTGTTATTTATCACAGTAATGGAAGAAATCACAAAGTCGATACGCACTGGCGACATTTGGAATCTGATGTACGCAGATGATATCATTCTAACAGCCACATCAGAACAGAGCACGGCGCGAATGTTTGAAGAATGGAACGCTCGACTCGCCGACCATGGGTTCAAAATCAACATTGACAAAACAAAAGCAATGAACACTGGCGAATCCGACAAATCCACACCCACTGATCGTTGGCCCTGTTCAGTTTGAAAAGCTGGTGTGGGCAGCAATTCAATCACGTGTCAACAGTACCAACAGTGGTGTCACAAACGTTGTTCAAAAATAAATGGTCCATTGTCGAAAGCGACCAATTTCGTTTGTCCTACTTGCATCAATCCACGACAGCAAGTACAACGCAACAATACAATTGGAGCCGTTGGCGTCGAAACAGTCAAGTCGTTTCAATATCTAGGGGATGTGTTGGACTGTACTGGAACAGCCGAAGCTGCCGTTCGGGCACGTATACGTGTGGCGTGGAATAAATGGCATACTCGCTTCTATACTGATGCGGCGCGACATCCCACTACTCCTACGTTCAAGACTCTATGGCTCGGTGATATGTCCCGTGCTGTTGTATGGCGCAGAAACATGGCCAATGACAACAAAACTTGAACAGCAACTTCACCGAACCGACATGAAAATGCTCTGATGGATGCAACGCATTAGTCTTAAAGATCACATCCAATCGACCGATCTCCTGCGTCGAGCAGGCTTATGTGCGATTAAGGACGCATGCCGGCGACACCGTTTGTGGTGGTTCAGTCATGTTAAACGAAGTGAAAACAGTGCTATACTTGCTATTGCAAACCTTGAAGTACCTGACACCCGTCCCAAAGGTCGTCCGAAAAAGACCTTGGCGCATACGATTCAACAAGATCTGAACGCGTTGAACCTCAATGAACTGGACACAATTGACTGCCTAATCTGGCATCAAAAACTTGGCGACAAAGAAGTGACGTCCCACCCCGGAATCAGGAAAACGGACGTTAAACGAATATATATATATATATACTGTATATATATATATATATATACACATACATACATACATACATACATACATACATACATACATACATACATACATACATACATACATACATACATACATACATACATACATACATACATACATACATACATACATACATACATACATAAATATATACATACATATATACATACATACGTACATACATAAATATATACGTACATACATAAATATATACATACATACATAAATATATACATACATACGTACATATATAAATATATATGTACATACATAAA
>JBBPBX010049700.1:0-25249 GCA_038048925.1 Garcialebias charrua
CACAACTAAAAACATATATGCATGCATTTCGAAATATTTTTATTTTATTATTTCACTTTTATTAAAAAAAAAAATTAATCTTCAAATGGTGAAGAAGAAGAGCTGCAGTTCCAAGGAGGGGCGGCGCCCCTAGCGCCCTCTAGTGGCGGCCGCCTCTGATAATAATAATGTCTTTGTCTGTCATCTGTGTATGTTTCCCATGCACAGACGAAATTCGTCTCTGCATTTAACCCAACCACCACCAGGTGGTGCAGTGAACAGCCAGAAAGCGCCCGGGGAGCTGGAGAATTAGGTGTGCACTCATAGACACCCCAAGGTGTGTAGTGGCCGGGGCGCGAACCCGCGTCCTTCGGGTCCCAAGTCGAAAGCCCTGCCACTACATCATCTTGGCTTTATAAGCAGCCCATCCACAAAAGAATGTCCCAACACAGGAGAGCAACCTCCTCTGGACAAAACTCAGCTGTTCACCTCCACCTCACGGACAAGGGACACTCATTTGAGGACCAGAATGTGCAAATTTTGGACCGAGAGCACAGATGGTTTGAGAGGGGTGTGAAGGAAGCTGTTTATGTTAAGAGAGAAAAACCTTCTCTTAACAGAGGAGGAGGTCTGAGATTTCAACTTTCCAAGACTTACAACTCAGTTTTGGGACTGATTCCGAAACGCTTTACACCGGATGGGAACAGAGGTGTCTTGTCTGTAAATTAGACTAACAAATTTCTTTGAGAAGCCTCTGTTTGTTGGTTTGGGAGGTGTTTTTTGTCAATTTACATACAGTGTTGTGTCTTCTGTCAGAGACCTCAAGGGAACCCCCTACTGTTAAGGTGTGATCTGTCAATTTACATGTATGTGTTACCTCAGCTTGCAATTTACATATGATGGTGCGTGGTTCTGTTATAACTCCAAACTTCGCACAGTTTGTTCATGGAATTGAAAAAGCCTCCTGGATAGGAGTCGTAACGTTTTCTGCAACAAATAAAGTCCAGTTGATCTTGTATTGAACGCCTTTTTGATTTTATCATGTCCTGGACGACTGAGAATCTTCACCAGAATATTCCACTCTCTCCATCTGTTTGCTTATTGGGTATCTTTGAAGATGTTACACTAGAAAAAATACATCCTGTATGTTTTTCACTGCTTTATGCATCACAAAAAAAACCATACTCCTGAATTGGAAAAATAAAAATAATCTTAGCATTAATCAGTATAAAAATCTTCTGTTAGATCATATTAGTCTTGAAACTGCATCTGCCGACACATCGGATCAATTTATCTGGCATTCTTTGATTGGTTCCGTTACGTAGTGAGGGTGAGGGGTCTGGGGTCTGGCCTTGTGGGGCATTGGGGCTTGTGTGGGGGTGGTCGGGGTTTGGGGCGCCAGGGGGTTGGGACTGTTTGGGCGGGGAGGACCCTGCCTTAAACCTGGGGAGGACAGGTGGGGGTTCTGGGGGATGTCTGCTAGGGGCAGCATGCAGGGCCTCAGGTGGTCTGTGGCGGTGGTCCTGTGTCACCGCTCGGTGACCCGGTTGTGCTGGGATGGTTTCGGGGTGGGCACTGGGGGCTTGGGATTCTGGGGGCGTGTCGTCCCCGGGCTTGTGCCTGGTGAGGGTCGGGGATCGCCGTGCTATGGGCTGGCTTGTGCTCTGGTGCCCGGCTCTGGCCGGGAGGCCCTCGGCTCACTGGTGGGTTGGGGGTTCATGTTCTGGGGTGGTTGGGTGTCTGGGAGCGTGACTGGTGGCCCATGGGAGGGGGCAGGTTGACCCAGCCTGGGTGTCTAGTGTGTTATGTGTTCTGAAAGTTGTTAGTATGAAGGGTGGGTGTAGTATTTCTTCTGGGGTGGGGACTGAGTGGATGTCCTTGATGATGGTCTGGGACTATGCATGGCCGGTGTGCGGGCCCTTTCTATGGTGGGGGCCCGCTCCCGGTGCTTCCTGGCTCTGTCGGCGGTTAGGCGGGCGCTCTTGGCCGTGTCGTCCATGTGGGATTTTGTGTCCTCTTGGGCGGCGGGCTGACTGCGGTTCGTAGGGGTCTTGGCGGCCCTGGTGGATGTGGGCTGTTGGTTCTGCTGTTGGCGGCCCTCGTGGCCATGTCCCTCTCTGGTCTAGAGCTCAATGGCCTGGCGGTCGGAGAGGTGTTTTGGCCTCGCTCCTTGGGTGGACCTTGGCGAACTGGGGGGGTATGTAGGGTCAGCGGGGGAGCTGACTTGCTGCGGGAGCATTTGTTCCTGCAGTTTTTTTCTCCTTATCCATCACCGCGCACCTCTGCCCTCTTCATTTCAAATTAATACATGAAGGGATTTTGAGGCGTGGGTGTACTGCAACGTTTTTACATCTCTGTTGTTCAGAACCACCTGGGACTCAACTTTATTATACACCTGGTTCTCTGGCGGCCATTCTGGGGGAGGGGTCCGGTAAGGTGACGGGCCATCGGGTGTAGTCCTGGACAATGGGAGGGTTCGGGGCCTGAGGGTTTGCCATGGACGGGGTTGGCATTGCACTCTCCCTGGGGCTGCTTGGGCTCGGGAGTCCTGTCCTGTCGGCAGGGCGCAGGTTGGGTCGAATCTTGGACGTTGTCATCTCTAGAATGAATGGGCCTACCTCCTGGGTTTGGGTGTGGGCTGCCCCATGTAGGGGGCATGTACATGTCTTGGACCTAGGGGGTATAGAGTGTGCATCGGGATTATGAATGGAACGTGTTGTTATTGTTTGTCTTTGTGTGAGTGAGGGTGAGGATGAGGGTGGGTCTGAGTGAATGTGTCTGTGTATTAATGTCTAATTGTCAGGCTGGGACTTAGACTGCCCCCTCCTTGATACATCTGAGGCTACTTGGTGTCACTTTCCTGCCACGTGGCCCCCGGGTGGGTGTGCCTTTGCTTACGGACGTGCTTGGGGCCCTCGCTGTCGGGGGTTGGGTGCTTGGGCGTGTGTCGGCTCGGCCTGGTGGCTGCCTGGTGGGGCTCGGGTCCTCTGGTCCTATCGGGTCTGGGCCTGAGGGGTGGGCATCCCCGGTGCCCGGTCCTCGGTGTCTGGGCCTCGGTGTCTGGCCTTGGGGCTACGTCGGTACAGCGGGCTCTGGCGGGGGCCTGTGAGTTTGTTGCTGTTGGCCCCGGGGGGTCATTGTCTTCCGGTTCTCCCCATTTGGTCGGATCTGCAGAGTGGGTGAGTGGCTCGTCTTGTTCGGGTGGCCCTGGGGACTCTGGGCTCGGGGTCCTTCTTGGGGTCTTGGGCTCTGATAGCCCCTTTATCTGCCTCGGGCCTTGGGGAGGGCGGATCTCTGATGCTTCACATTTGCTATTGAATGTTCTATTGGAGAAACTTTATTCACTTATGCCAGGTACCCACCGGACTTGTCAGAACGCTCCTGCCGCCCCCTTTTGGCTGCTTGTCACGTTCCTACAAAGCCACTGAAGACGTCTGATGACGCGCACTGGGGGAGGCAAAAGGAGGGGGTCTAGCTCGTTTTCCTTGTTGTGTTCATGCTGCTGGCAGATAAAATCAGCAGCACGTGAGTCTCGTTACTACTGGAGTGGGTTTTCTACGAGCCGAACTGCAGCTCTGACAGTCTTTGTTGAGATTAAAACGTTTTTTTTATGTTTGGGGTGATCGTACGCTGGAGCAGACAGCAGCAACTGTTTAAAATGCCAAGTTTCTTACTGGAGTCTGGTTCCAATTCATGGAGGCTCAATGGGGTAAGTTTAAAAAGTCCAAAAAATGTCCCGTTGTCATTGTGTAATCACATAGCAGAGGCTCTCCCGATTGTTTGCTGGACGCGTCGAGCAACGTCGAGCCGCAAAATATCAACTTTTCGATCCGACGCTGCTCAACGCGTAGGTTGCTTCGGACGCGCGCATGCGCGGAAAGGAACTGCCGCGTGCCACCGCGCCGCTTCAAACACTCAAAACGCGCCGCTTCACGATACGCCGCGCCTCGACGCCTCTCCACATAGACTTTCAATGTAAACCGGCCGCTTCCGCTGCCCGACACGGGTCCAGTGGGTACCCGGCATTATGCATGCTCACAACCACACACAAATGGATGCAGGGATGCATCTGTAGATATCATATGCAGATATGTAGATGGGTATGTGACTGAATATGAATGTATACTGTATATATATTTGTAGGTATGGGTATGTATATTTATGGAAATCTACTGCAAGGTCGTGAATGTTATTAGTCTTTATGCATGTGGGTTTTGTTGCTTTGTTCTGTCATGTATTTTGCAGGATTGCAGACGGAGATTGGGTGTGTTTGCCTTGTGCTCTTTTTGTGGATAATTGTTGTGTTTTGTTGTCTTATTTTCTGTCTTTCCTTTCTCTCTGTAAAAAAAATTATATCGGTGTGAGAGGATGGCTGTAAGGTGAGAAGGGAGGCCATCTATAAAAGAAAAGAAAAAAAAGGAAGGCCTGGACCTGAAGGCAGCCTAACATGCATGTTTTTGGTCTGTGGGAAGAAACTGGAGTGCCCAGATAAAACCCACGCAAGCACAAGAAGAACATGTAAATTCCACACAGAAAGACCCCAGGTCCAACCGGAGATTGAACCCAGGACCTTCTTGCTGTGAAGCAACAGTGCTAACCACTGAGCCATCATGCTGCCACTGCCACTGTTGCCAAACAGGGTGCTGGCATGAATTGTGTTACTGATAGTCAAAAATGGAAATAGTTGGAATGAGTGCAGAGGACAGAGTGTGATGGAAGAGGATGACTCGCAGTGGCAACCCCTGGAGAGAGATGAACAGAAGGCAAGCTGAGCAACAGTGTTTATGTTTATGTTTATGTTTATTAAATTTGTTCATTTTTTTTTACAAAAGAAACAATACAAGGCAATCTCATAATGATAGTGTACAAGATGTAAAAAAATGAAAGGTGGCAGAAAGAAGAATAAATCTTATTATATCTGCCCCTTATCTCCAACAATCAGATTAAACAACAGTAGTCAAACCATGTAAACAATAATAATTTTCAACCAACTTTTTCCAACAGTCAGGTTAAACAATAATATTCTTCAACCAACAGTACAAAATTATTAACTCTTTTTTAATTTTCTAACTAACAGTACAAAATGACTAACTCTTTCTAATTTTCTAACTAATACAATACACATCACGTTATTTCACATATATTTTTTTAACACATTTGTTTTGATCATTTTTTTAAATGTAAACATTGACTTGGCATTTTTAACTACATTCTCCAAGCCATTCCATAATCTAATTCCCTGGATTGAGGTAGAACGTCCCTTCAAACTGGTTCTGAATTGTGGTTTTACAAACAACTCTGTTCCCTTAAGATTATAACAACTTTGTCTTTTAACAAAGTGCATTTGGATATTTAAAGGTAATGCATTATTTTGAGCTCTATACATAACTGATAAAATATTATAGTCTACCAAATCATGGAACTTCAATAATTTTAGTTGATAAAATAATGTACTTGATGGATGACGGTAATGCTTTCTAGTGATAATTCTTACAGCTCTTTTCTGTAATACAAAAATAGGCTTTGTGATTGTTTTACACGCTTTCCCCCAAACATCAATACAATAGATTAAGTGTGGAACAATGATTGTGTTATACAACAAATACAGAGCTTTATCATTCAATAGGTCTCTGACTTTGTACAGTACTGCTATCGATCTAGCTATTTTTATTCTTACAGAATTTATGTGTTGTTTCCATGTCAGTTTGTCATCAATGATAACACCCAAAAACTTCACCTCATTCACTCTACAAATCTCAACATCCTCAATTTTGAG
Organism: Garcialebias charrua; assembly: GCA_038048925.1. Classification (NCBI taxonomy): domain Eukaryota; kingdom Metazoa; phylum Chordata; class Actinopteri; order Cyprinodontiformes; family Rivulidae; genus Garcialebias; species Garcialebias charrua. The sequence continues at coordinate 5,756 of JBBPBX010049700.1, forward strand.
TGGAACATCAACAGTTTTCTTTTTATTACCGAATATCATGTAATTAGTTTTTTCTAGATTTAATGATAATTTATTTATTTTAAACCAAGTTTGTATCTTGACAAATTCTGTCTTTATCAATTCTAACATTTGTTCTATATCTTCACCTGAACAGTGTGACAACAAGTCAGCTGAGGTTTCTGTATGAATCTGAACTATCTTACTATTTTTACAATAAAATGACTCTGAGCCATTTAAGTCTCAATTTTCTTTATTTACATAACTATTGAACAGCTTTATTATCTTCCAGGCCCAATGTAAGAGAAATTAAGACAGAGAAAATGTGAGTGTACGGAGATCTTTGTTTGAAAAAAAAAAAGCTTACTTCTCCCAAAAATGATATTTACACACCTGTCTTCTGATGTAATTACATTAAATAGGAACCCTATTAGTTTCACGTCCACTTTCTGTAAAATATGTGATGTTTTTAAATGTTACAGCAAATGGGGCTGCCAAGGTAGAAACAAGGTAAAGCTGACAAAATATAGGAAAATTATAAAAACGGAACAACATTATTAGATCATGAGATTTAATTGTGCTAATTATTTATGGAAAACTAAAACCTCAACAAAGCAGAATACAAATTAATTTATTCAATCGTATTTGAAGTGTGGTTACTTGATAAGCACAACCAAAAGTGATCAAAGAGCTGTAACAACCTTAATACACAGCAATAACAGTAAGGTAGAATAATTAAGCAAATCACGACTGAAAGCCATTTTAAAGCACAGAGAGGCAGAGCTTAATTAAAACTAAGCTCTAAATAACACCTAAAAATACAGAAAAAGCTTAATATATACAGTAAAAGGCATCTGGTGAAAAGAGACAAACAAAATAAAATTGAACAAATGTCTTCATGTGTGTTTTAAAGTTTCAATTTAATTAAGAGATAATTCAAAGAGGATGGCTGTTGCACAGCTTTTGAGCCAAAATGCTAATAATCAATCTTTCTTATTAACTGTTGGTGATCTGGAGTCAGCTGGGAGTTGGTCAAAGACCTAAGAGGTCTGAGGTGAGGACAGCGATCAAAGATATACTCCTGTAAAGTTTTGAAACAAAACACAATTTTTCATCAATTCTATTTAACAAGAACAGTGTTAGTGTCAAAGTAACAATGTTGCTTTTTCCTGGTACCAATAAGGAAACGGCTGCAGAATAAATAAATAAAAAGTGGCAGATGGGATGACAACAATTTCAATGCCAAAATATGCTTATCCATTCTAGAGGTGATCATTGCTGTGATAGTACTGTTCACCTCCAAAAGTAAAAGGGAGTAATTTTGCCTGTGTGTTTGTATGTAGCAAAATATTTAATAAAATTGAACAAATTTTGATGCAGCTCTCAGAAAGTAATTACTGGATGTACATCTACAACTAATATTATTTTGGAGTCAACCAAATTTAACACGTCCATCACAATTTAATGACATTAGCTAACACAAGGATAGTTACAATTTAGTCAGCTTTACAAATAGTGAGCTAAAATTTGGTGTGGTAGTAACTAACAGCCATTCAAAACAACAATTACAAATGGATCACGTGAGATTCTTACGGAAGCGCATTGCATTCAACCATGAAAATATTTTTTTGGAGCTTATGTAGTAAAAACGTGATAATTATGTAGTAAAAACGTGATAATTATGTAGTAAAAACATGATACTAAGTAGTAATAACGTGATACTATGTAGTAAAAACGTGATACTATGTAGTAAAAACGTGATACTATGTAGTAAAAACGTGATACTATGTAGTAAAAACGTGATAATTATGTAGTAAAAACGTGATAATTATGTAGTAAAAACGTGATACTAAGTAGTAATAACGTGATACTATGTAGTAAAAACGTGATACTATGTAGTAAAAACGTGATAATTATGTAGTAAAAACGTGATACTAAGTAGTAAAAACGTGATACTATGTAGTGAAAACGTGATACTATGTAGTGAAAACGTGATAATTATGTAGTTAAAACGTGATAATTATGTAGTTAAAACGTGATACTATGTAGTGAAAACGTGATACTTATGTAGTTTAAAATGCGATACTAATTCAGGAGGAGCGTTTCCTTTAAATAGAGTAGACCTGCAGATTTCCACATATGTCAGATAGGTCAATGGTTAAGACCACTGCCTTTCATGCAGATGACCCAGGTTCGAGTCCAACCTGGTCTGACTGATTTTTTTTTTCTTCTTTGGATTATTTATATAATAATATTTATGCTGAAAATACTTTGCTTATCAGCGTGATTGGGGTGTAATGTGGTTAAGTGACGTCTTAATTTATTAGGCTTCATGCTGTCCGCTGCTAATATTTTAAGACATAACAGACACACCGGTCTTTCCTCATCTCCCACCTTCGTCACAGTGAAGCCAAGCGCTAAATACGCTTCGTCATATTTCCTCGTTTTAGCTTTCTGGGGACCTGCTTTCTCAATATCTTCGTCTGTCTTCGCCTTTCTTTTCATCCCTGTTAAATATTTCTCCATGCTGTATCTTCGCTGCACTTTCTAAAACTTCTCATGCGCTGCTGTGCTGTGGCTTCTTACTCTGTGAAAAAACTATTCTGCGCGCTCAGTCTGACAATAACAGCGCCACTGCCCCTACTGGCGCGGATGTGTAATTACACTTACCATTTCATACAGTTCAATATTATTAAAATGTAAACACTCAACAACACAGCAACATGAACAGATCAGCAGCAACTTCGTGAGTATGGTGGTCTTAACCATTGACCTATCTGACATATGTGGGAATCTGCAGGTCTACTCTATTTAAAGGAAACGCTCCTCCTGAATTAGTATCGCATTTTAAAACTACATAAGTATCACGTTTTCACTACATAGTATCACGTTTTCACTACATAGTATCACGTTTTAACTACATAATTATCACGTTTTAACTACATAATTATCACGTTTTCACTACATAGTATCACGTTTTCACTACATAGTATCACGTTTTTACTACTTAGTATCACGTTTTTACTACATAATTATCACGTTTTTACTACATAGTATCACGTTTTTACTACATAGTATCACGTTATTACTACTTAGTATCACGTTTTTACTACATAATTATCACGTTTTTACTACATAATTATCACGTTTTTACTACATAGTATCACGTTTTTACTACATAGTATCACGTTATTACTACTTAGTATCACGTTTTTACTACATAATTATCACGTTTTTACTACATAAGCTCCAAAAAAATATTTTCATGGTTGAATGCAATGCGCTTCCGTAGATTCTACACATTTTTTTTTTTACAGTTTGACCAAAAGACTACACTTTGATCATTTCTTACAAGAGGATCCTAGTTTAAAATTGACATGAAAGGTAATGAGTGATACTCATTCCTTCAAGGAATTGTGTTTGTCATTTTGGCAAGTTATAATTTTAAACCAGATCCCAGAGTATAGACAATTGAAAAGGACCAAACTGGAAGCAGAAGTAAAAAATATAAGTAGGTTTATTTAGAAAGGTGGAGAGGAACCAGGGACGGAAGGATCTGTGGAACAAGGCAAGAAGGGACAATAAGTTTTCCAGATTGATTCATTTGTTTTCAAGTAAAAGAGAGTCTCTTATGTGGTGTGTTTGTTTTACAGTCTTGGATGGCAACTGTGGTTCTGTGCTTAATGAAAGATGTCCAGAGGTGAGGATGTGCATGTGCTGTTGGAGAGTAACAGTAGGCTGACTCTCAGCAGGAGAAGAATCATGAGAGACTGGTAATCCAAGGAACGCACAAGGATCTCTGTGGAGCACAAGTTAAGTTAGTTTCTCAATAATCACGGAGAGCCCAAGGGGATGTAGGTCTATCATCTTTTGACAACTAACAGTCCAACGAAGAGTAGAATGACTCAGCCTTAAAATGATTGGTAATCAGCGATATTAGCTATTGTGCTACCAAGAGCTGTGCTCTGCCAGCTTTGACTGCTCCTAGCACCTGCAGGGAAAAAAGACAGATGGAAGAGCCACTGTTTATGGAAATATAATGTAATAGTATACGGGCGACCAGTTTTACTGAGCCATCCAATACACAGATGTAAAATGAGCAGGCTTTATCCTGACACAAAATGACATCAATAATTCACGGGTTCTCTCTTTTTCAGATTAATCAATACATTTTGTGACCAGGTGATGAGATGCAAAAGGCATGAAATGTGAATTATATTTGATTCACCAGGAGATGAATAATTTATTTAACAAATCATAAAAATTGCATCATAACATGTACAACTGATTGATCGATCAGATTCCTATAATTTAAACGTCAGCGCATTTAAATTATGAACAACAGAAACAAGTAATAAGGTGATATATTTACTTATATCTGCAGGCACGTTAAACTTAATGTTACTGGCAGAATGGATAAAGAAAAAGTTTAAGAGGAGGAAGAAAGATGGAGGGGAGATGAGGAGGGTTATTATCTTGAAGTGTTTGACCAGAAATAGGCAAACTCTTCGGCGGCGTCCGCTAGACTCCCGTGCGCGTTGAACAACAACTTTTTACCTATCGCGAAGATTCTCTGTCCCAACTCAGGTAAAGTATGCCAACCTGAAACGTGCACAGATTGTCCATCCGGCTACATTTTTGCAGGCTTCCAAATCGTTCATTCTCAGCGTCTCGCTGAGTCCGCATCATCTGAACCGAGGTAGTGGCAACTGGTTTGATTTTCAAGATAAAATATTCCTCGAAGGAATTTTCTTTAAGGCTTGGAGCTTAACGCTCGAGTGAGTTTACAGCAGCTTGCTGTTAACTCTGGCTGGTGAACTAGACCTTTGGCGCTTGGTCAAAGTCCCCTAGCTTAGAGAGAAAGTCATTACATTTCAACTTCCTCGTAGCAACTGAGGAAGAAACAGGAAATGGAACTTTTAAAGGGAGTTTGACATCAGTAGTACTCACCACACTCATTGGTTCGTTCGACCAGTGGGAGGGAGTTACTTGAGGTTAAAGATGTCAGAAAGTGTGAAGGTTGTTTCAGGATGTTTTATGATATTTCAGATCATCCCAAATGTTTAATGTTTTATCATATTTTAAATCATTTGTCAGGCTCGTGAAGGATAGGCACACAATTGTTTAGGAAAAAACCACAATCACAGACTACTTTAAAATAATGATGTCATTTATTAAAGAAAACTATGACAAATAAAAGAAAAAATGAAAACACATACAAGTCACACACAAACTGTTTTCCTGCTAGAAATAATGTGTCATTTAAATCTGCCACAGTATAACAGCACACACAAACTCAAGGCATTGACGTTTAAAATCTCACCATGTGACACAAGTTGGGAAGTCGCTTCAACTCAGATGAGAATCCCATCTACGCAGCCGGACATCTTGATCAGAGACTCCACGGCAGACTTCAGACTCTAAGTGGGCTGTAACAGTTTTATACCTTGTGGGATATGTGTGTGTGTGTGTGTGCGTGCGTGTGTGCGTGCATGTGTGATGTCTTTACTCACTCTATTTTTCAAAGCAAAGTGGTGCTAGGCACCTGGGTCAGTTTGCCCTCAACTGAAACTACAACTCATCCCTATCTTACATCAACAATTCTACTTGGCTGTGAGATGCATGGAAACACATTGTGTGCCTCACTCCCTTTAGAAACTGCAGGCTCCTATGGGAAGAAAGACGGGCCCGTGTCTTTCTCCCAAACAACCTGGCAGTTATCAAAACAAAGTCTGCACAATAGCATGTATCTCACAGTCAACCTGTCACAAGTCATTTGGTCATTATGACACTGCAATTAATAAAATGATATTAAAGCATTAACTCTTAGCATAAAATTGATAAACATTTAGTCAGAAAAACATTAATACTTAAACTCTTAATTCATTCCACCCTCTGATTTTCTGACTAATTTTAAAAAAAAATTCTCCTGTCACCTCATAAAGCATGTACAGTATATATCCAACCTTGTAAAGCTACACACCAAATCCAAAAAATGGACACAGTCCCCCTCACTTATAGTCTGTTTCCATTAACCCAACAACAATATCCCACCTCATCCTAAGGCATCCTAACTTTCCCCTGCTCAATATATGCGAACACTTTCAAATGGACAGTCAGTCTTAAACTCAATCATAAGTTTTGACACCTGTATCCATTCATTGCGCATCAGAAGGGATTCAGAGTGACTGCAAAGAAAAGAAACATACAGAATTGCCAATTAATCAATCAATAAGTCTTGTTGTCCCAACTCCCACGAGTGTACAACCCATTCATCCTTTAAAAAGGCACCTAGGTATTTTTTGACGATGATTTTACTGTCATTTGCATTTCATAGGCGAGATGTATTTGTAACTCAAATTAATCATCATTCAGTCTTATCATCATTTAGTCTTAAAAACAAATCACATTTCATCATTTCAGATAAAATAAAATAAAATAAAAAACTCAAGGAACTATCAGAAATGTTCCAAACTCGTCACTTTACGATGAATCTTCGTGGCTCCAACCTCTGGAACAGCTTGCACTAAAACACTGTTACATGTGACTCCTGCAATTTATATGTAGTTTTATTCGAAGCACGTGAAAGATTGGTAAGCACTTCTTCTAGCCGGCTTTTTATTCATATCTTCTAGGCAGACCTTAAAGTTGCAATAAGGTTGACATACTGGAATGTCACATTCGTTGGACACCTTCTGCTTACATTCGTCACCAGCAGGAAAGTCATCCTGTCTTCTCAACAAGGTTCAGTTTGTGGCAAAGACCCTCTCTGTCCCCCTCAGGACACGTCTTGTCATCAAAGAGGTGGGGTCACCAGCAGCACCAAAGCACAGATGAACATGAACACCCATTTTCAGGTGCTTTGGACACCCAGCAGCACCGTTGCACCGATGAAGCGATGACCCAGCACGACACAAGCCACCACCCTCAGGCGCTTTCCTGGATTCCCCATCATCCTCTGCGCATCCTGTCTGTCCCATCAGGGACAGGACACAAGCTGTAACACAAAAAATGCTTTTGACAAAATAGAATAACAAAGATTAGTTTTCCACTTAGATAAAAGTTTCATTCTTTAAACTTGGGGAAAAAAACTTAAAAACCCTCTTCCTTTTTTTTTAAATAAGCATGCCTTTTTATTTAAATAAACTCCTAATTATACATGTGGTCTAAACCAATCTTCTTGACCTGTTCAACTCGGCTTTCCTCTCTCCACCTTCTCAGAGCTGCTGTCTCTCAGCTTCTCCTTAAACTCCCTCTCTCAACAACACAAACGGTTCTGTTCCTCTTTAAACTTCCTCTTAATTCTTCCTCCAGCCTCCTCTGCTCCCTTTTTACTCTTCTAGTCTCAGCTCCTCTCTCTCTCTCTCTCTCTCTCTCTCTCTCTCTCTCTCTCTGTTCACTTTCACACCTCCGTTCTCTCTCGTCCCAAACGTTCCACACATACTGCATCAGTGCTCTCCAAAACAAATCAAAATAGCATGAGTAGACTTCTGTGTACCATCTTGACCGTCCCCCTCTGGCCCATGAACCAAACATTGAGAACCACACTCTCGAACCGCTACTTCTCCTCTACCCTCATCCTTCGTCTTTTTACATCCCTACTCATGACAAAGGGAGCGGGGCTGCTTTTGCACCGCGCACACACCTCCTCATGCTCTCCTCCGCACAAGCTGCTTGCACATGCTTTTTTCTTCTTCCCAGTCTTCAGAACTGTTTCTTCAACCACTTCGTTAATTTTTGCTCATGTGCCTCTGATCTTAAACCAATAACCCCTTTTTCTTTCCTCTTAATTCTTCCTCCAACAAATCAATATTTTTCACTTCAATCTTTACCCCTGACCTGCAGATCCGTCTCACGGATCTGCTCGATTCACTCAGCACACTTTTGGATAACTTCCTGGCCTGCAGGAATTTCTCCCACTCTAATTATCTGCTTCTTCAGCTGAGCTCCGTTGCTTTTTTTTTTTTTAACTACGCACACAAAAAAGTGTTTGCTCCTCTTTCTTCTTTTTTTTACTTCAACTGAACTGTCAAAAAAAAATCTAACTTTCTCCGTTCCTCAGGCAAAACTCACGTATTTTTCTGTTCTTACAAAACTACTGATCAACAACAAGGGTTGTTTTTTTTGTTTTTTTTGTTTTTTCCTTCTAACCCTGGTACAATATTTTCTTTTTCAGATCGACAAAACTCCAACAAGGGTCTCCCACCCCGGCAAAATACTTCTGTTACTTTTCAATTTGCGTTTCAAAACCTGTGTTTGTGCGCCTGTATCCTCTGACTCTCCCTAGCACTTCAAAGAATCAGTCCGTAGCTCAAGGCGTCCCCTAAACCATTTTGACAGACACGAACAAAACGTAGTCCACTGGAATGGGACTTCCACCCGCTTCTAGCTCATCAGTTCAAAAACTTCTCACCCTTGCACACCAGCAGGAACAGGTAATCACACTCTTGCTTCCATGAACACAGTTTTGCTGAAAAAAGGAATCTCACCTACTTTTAGCTCCACAGTTTAAAACACACTTTTTCCTTTTTTTCTTCTAAACAGCGTGCAGTCCTTCATCTTAATCTAGTTGACTTCATGTCGTGTGACCTATGTCGGTCCGTCAGTTGACCTCAGGTCATGTGACCTGTGTCGGTCCGTCAGTTGACCTCAGGTCATGTGACCTATGTCGGTCCGTCAGTTGACCTCAGGTCATGTGACCTGTGTCGGTCCGTCAGTTGACCTCAGGTCATGTGACCTGTGTCGGTCCGTCAGTTGACCTCAGGTCATGTGACCTGTGTCGGTCCGTCAGTTGACCTCAGGTCATGTGACCTGTGTCGGTCCGTCAGTTGACCTCAGGTCATGTGACCTGTGTCAGTACGTCAGTTGACCTCATGCCATGTGACCTGTGTCGGTCCGTCAGTTGACCTCATGTCGTGTGACCAGTGTCGGTCCGTCAGTTGACTTCATGTCGTGTGACCAGTGTCGTTTTGTCAGTTGACCTCAGGTCATGTGACCTGTGTTGGTCTGTCAGTTGACCTCATGTCATGTGACCTGTGTCGGTCCGTCAGTTGACTTCATGTCGTGTGACCTGTGTTGGTCCGTCACTTGACCTTAGGTCATGTGACCTGTGTTGGTCCGTCCGATGACGGACAACAATAGGTCAAGCATGTTGTAGAACACAGCAATGGGCCACCTGCATGTGCCGGCACACACCGTATATACATGTGCCAAGGACAAGGAGAGAGACAGTACTTGTAAGCAAAATAATTTATTTGACAGAACATCAGGGTTACAGGATAATCAGCACAGCAGAATAAGACAATTTTATGCATAAAATTGTTCTGGAGCAGACAAAGCTTTCCGTTCAGTGGATGTCCCAAAATGTTCAACTGTGAGATAACTTCAGGGTCTGTTATGTGTGAATTCAGGTCAGGGCCTCTCTTCTGACTAAGGGGGGAAGTGCAAGCAGAGTCTTACTTACCTGGTGGAAACATTGGAATGCAGTCTGGTGTAATGGGGTGTCTGAGTTGTGTACACGCATATTTATAACAAAAGGTAGTTAATGGCCCACTAAGTGTTGAGGAGAAGGAGGGGGTTTGTCCTCAGGATCTTGAAAATTCAGTCATTCTAGTGTTAAAACATTAACTCTTAACATAAAATTGATAAACATTTAGTCAGAAAAACATTAATACTTAATGTTTACTTTTTTGAGCATACATCAGAGTATTAGGGCAGCACGGTGGCACAACTGGTAGAGCTGCTGCCTCTCAGCGAGAAGGTTGCCGGTTCAAATCCCGGTCCGGGGCCTTTCTGGGTGGAGTTTGCATGTTCTCCCCGTGCATGCGTGGGTTTCCTCCGGGTACTCCGGTTTCCTCCCACAGACCAAAAAACATGCTTGTTAGGCTGATTGGTGACTCTAAATTGACCCTAGGTGTGAGTGTGAGAGTGGATGGTTGTTTGGTGTGAGTGAGACAGGTCCCTCTTGTAAATGAGTCCCCGTGACTCAACGAGGCTAGCCTGTATAAATAAAGGTTGAATGAATGAATGAAAATTAATACTTAAACTCTTAATTCACAGGATAACAGAGAAAGGTTGTTTTAAGAGAAGACAGAAAACAGACGCCAGATTCTATGAAATACCTGATTAGCAGTTTTCTAACTTCTAAACAAAACTGAAGAGTACAATCTGACATGTTCTTCAACTTTAGACAGAGTTTTGATTCATGTGTCCACATATTGGTGCTGGTGATGTTAGACCTCTCAGCAGCTTTTGACACCGTCGACCATCAGGTACTAATCAACTGTTTGTCTGAGCAGGTTGGCCTCCAGGGAGCTGTGCTTGAGTGGTTCAGATCTTATCTAACTGGGAGAACTTTTTCTGTCATGATAGGTGATCTGTCCTCGTCTTCATCAACCCCTCTCACCTCTGGCGTACCACAGGGATCCATTCTGGGGCCAGTCCTCTTCTCTCTTTACATGCTGCCATTAGGATCAATCATTGCACGTCATAATCTGTCTTTTCATATGTATGCAGACGATTTACAAATCTATCTGCCAGTTACTCCCAACCCCTCACTCAGTTCAAACACTCTTGTCAACTGCTTAAATGACATTAAGCACTGGCTCTCTCAAAACTTCCTCCACCTAAACACAGATAAAACTGAATGCATTTTATTTAGTGCCCCCGGCGACACCAGCAACATCCTTCCCAGTCCCAGTTTTGGTTTTCCCCTCCCCCACTTCAACCCGGTGGTCAGAAATCTTGGAGTGCAGCTTGACTCCAACTTAAAGCTTGATAAACAGATCAGTTCTGTTGTCAAGACCAGCTTCTTTCAGCTCCGTCTGCTCTCTAAAGTAAAGTCACTCCTCAGCCGTAGTGATCTGGAGAAGGCCATCCATGCCTTTGTGACCTCCAGACTTGACTATTGTAATGCTTTGTATGTTGGAATTAATCAATCTTCCATCTCCCGTTTACAGCTTGTACAGAACTCTGCCGCCCCCTTTTTGACCAACACACGAAAATATGAACACATCACTCCTGTCCTGTCCTCTTTACACTGGCTCCCGGTTCAGTTCAGGATACAGTTCAAGCTGCTGCTGTTTGTTTTCAAAGCTCTGAATGGACTTGCACCTCTGTACATCTCAGAACTTTTGAAAGTCCATCAGCCCAGCAGAGCTTTACGCTCTGCCAGTCAACACCTGCTGGAGGTGCCTCGCTCAAGGTACAAACAATGGGGAGACCGGTCATTTTCTGTTGCCGGCCCAAAAGCCTGGAACAGCCTCCCCCTTGAGCTGCGTGCCACCTCTGATCTGACTCTGTTTAAATCCAGACTGAAGACCCACTTGTTCAAAAAAGCTTTCAGTGTGTAACTTTTATTACTTTGGTATTTTAGTATGTAGCTTTTTTATTTCCATTGCCTCCTTTTATTGCTGTTACTTTTATTCTATTTTCACTGATTTATTGTACCGTTTTTTTATATTTTCTGTCCTGTTAAGCACCTTGGTCAATGCAAGGCATTGTTGGAATGTGCTATACAAATAAAGTTTATTATATATATTATTATATTAAGAATACACCATATGAACATTAACAATGATCATTCAACATACAGTATTGAAGAGTAACACTGCTCATGCAAATAACCAGTGCTGGGCAGCGCTAATTCAAAAATTAGTTCAGCTATTTCTAAAGCACTAATTAATTTATTTAGGTCCGCTATTTCAAAAGCACTAATGTCTTATGAAAATTAGGGGAAGCTAATTTCTAAACCGCTATTTAAATTCAACAATTGGTAGCCACTGCCAGCAAGTTATGCAATATTTGCACTACACTGCCATCTAGCGGTCCATATCCTAGATGTTATTACTGTTTTTCTCTTAAATTTTGTTGTTGGATGTAACTGGGACCCCGTGTACATAATCTCATCTCATCACATGTACTACATGCGGTGCAAATGACAATAAAGACTCTCTGACTCTGATAATAATATTGTTTGTAATAATAATCATTTTCTTTGAGTATAACCAATAGACAAAATACACAGAACAAAACAGACCCTAATTACAACCAATAGACAAAATACACAGAACAAAACAGACCCTGATTACACCCAAGAGTTCTTTTTTTTTCTATTTTAAATCAGTTCTTGAATCCCGGATGATTAAAGGTCCATCAATCAATAATCTGGTAGTTTGTAGTTCATGATCCAGGGTAATATGTCCAGAAAAAAACAAATAGTTTGGTGCAATTTAAGTCCTACCGCACAGCTGCGGTGATCCGGTAGCTTGCCATCCTGGGTGGGAACAGGGGGTGAAAAAAACCCTGACCTAAACAAGGTCATAAACAAAACAAAAATTAGCATTACTATATACACAGGACTAAACTGTTATCAAAAATAGTTAAACATTCACATAGTTAAACATTCACAAAAACAAATAAAATAATTCCAGCAGGTATTTTTCAAGAATCATTCAAATGTCCTGTTAAGCACCTTGGTCAATGCAAGGCATTGCAGGAAGGTGCTATACAAATAAAGTTTATTATTATTATTATTATTATAACTTCAATTCAAAGACCACATCAACAGTACATATCAAATTAAAGTTACAGATCAAGTTTTAAAGTGCACTTCCAAGTTGTATCCAAGTTTAATTCATATAAGAGTCAATTAAGCTTAATTTACTTCAATATTGTTTCAAAAAACAAATAGTAATTTCTTTTTTCTTGCGCAACCCAAAATAAATTAAACCAATTCCAAATTTCTATAGGCAGTCAACAGATTTAATGAAAAGTAACTAAAATGATCCTAAAAGGATGAAATTACAAAAATCAAAGGATTTATTTAATACTTTACGTATATATATTCTATTCGGCCACGAAATTAACAAAAAGAGAATGATCTTTTAATCACTAAGACCACTTTTAAATCTCAAATACACGGGCGTGTCGCCACCGCATTTCTATTTCATAAAAAGAACCCAAATACATAAAACGAACGACTCACCGTCGAGTGGTCGACACAAAACACCAAATACAATCATCCGGCTGCGTTAATTTAGCTTGATACAGCGGGGTTCTCCCATGATTTATGACGACACTGAGCGCAACCAGCTAGCCACAGAATTAGCACCCGAGTTCACCTCTGACCCGGAAGATGTCAAGATGGAATAGTCCATTTTTAGTAGGGGGATACAGAAATCGACCGGTTTTTGTATTGCGTTTTTAATGATCGTTTTCATCGTAACTATAATTATTTTTATGTTAAATGTACATTAACAAGCATGAGCAATGTTAGGGATGTAGGTGACTGGCCGGGGCGCGGCGGGGCCGGGGCCCCTGCTGATTGGGAGCCCCAGGCAACGGCATCATTTGCCTACATGGTAGATCCGCGTCTGTTCTCCCCTCTGCTCCCCCTCCCTCCTCTCTGCTCCCTCACCAAGGGGGAAAAAGGTAAACAAGCAGCTACGAGAGCCAGCGTAAGAGCCCGTAAATAAGTTTTTTCGTTTTTACTGATAGATAATTAGTTATTAGCGGTACTGCATTTTAAATAAAAATAGCACAAATCCGCTTATGAATTATAAAAGTTAGACAATCCGCTGTAACGCTGACAAATAGTTTAGGTCCGCTGTAAGCGGATTAGCGCATTAGCGCTCTCTAGCGGTTTGATGCCCACCATTGCAAATAACAAATGATCATAAACTGACAGAAAGTTATTCTTTTGATATATTTGAATTAGGACAAATTAAAAGAAGTCTCTTGTGATTTAATTTGCGTTCCAGATTCAAACTTAAATATAATAAAATAGTGTTAATGTCTTTCACTGCAGGTTTCAGAGAAAAAGGTGTTTCACTGAGAGGATCAATGATAAGGTGTATGATTTGGACAGTTCAGAGACCAGGGTGTATCATTACAATAATATATCTGTGTATATATAATCAACTCTTAAATAGAAAAAAAACACAATGTCATTAAAGATTTTCTTTAGTTGTCAATTTTCAACAATGTTGTGTCTGTTTGCAACTAGAATCAGATGTTTTGGAAACAGAGAGAGGAATAATACTGTTATTATGAGTGGCATAATAAATACCTTATTTAGAAAACTTTACACAACAAAAGAAAACTGTGAGTTAAAGATGACTTCAGTCCTCTGTGTGTTCATCAAGGTACCAAATGCTCTGAAGGTCCATTTTGTGCTGAATCGATGGATAGTTTTTGAAACAATGAGAAGTAAATTCAGAGGAATATGGAAATGGAGCATGGGGTTGAGATTAATGATTAAGTCTGCTTGTGATGAATCATGAATCTTTGTTGAATTAAGAAGATGAAATGTGACCCCCCCAGGGGACTTTGTTAAACCCACTTAAACTTTACAATGGAGGCATTTTCCCTTGTATGTAAATAGATTTTTGGAGTAATGCTGCCAGCACTTTTTGTTTGTTTTAGTATTAAAATTGCATTGTCCATGTCAGATTGAAACTGATTTCAAACAGGCTCAACCTATTTTGAGCAAAACAATATTATTTGTCTCCTGTTGCAGCTTGATGACGAATACAGTTCATCCGTCTGTCTTGTGAGCTTCACAGCTTGAAAAATAAGTGAGGTAGCTCCTGACTTCCATGTTGGTGTGTGGCTACATTGAGAAAGGTCCTTATTGAAAACCGGCTTGCTATTTCAAAATCCAAGATGCCTGCTGCCATATAAATGTGAAAACTATACGCCCCAGTCATTTGAGGAAACTATGCTGTCTAGTTTTACTATGGCTGAATTTTGATTTGATTTGATTTTTTTAAGTGATATGGGTGGCTAGTGTGGTGGCCAAAAACTAATCAATGATGGCCAAGGTCACCATTGGCCACCCACTGTCTCTGTCATTGTGCATGGTGGTGAATAAAATTGCTCAATCACTCTGCAATGCCTTGGACAAGCAAAAAATAAAATACAAATAACTACCTTGTCTTCTTATACAGTGTAACATTTACCCATTTGAATATCTTGCATCCAAAACATTAGGTTTTACTTGCTTTCCCTGTTGCAGTCCAGAAAACCTTTCATCTTGAAAGCTACAAATATTCTCTACTCAAATCCCTCAGCGACAGACAAGTTGTATTCCTTGTTAGCTTTTACTATGAGGCAGAACAGAAATTTGATGAAATGGCATCTTTGTATTTGTATGAGGTTTAATACTTTGTATAGGCACTGTACTAACAGAACATTCTCAAAAGAAAAGTTGACACAAAAATCTTTATCAGGCTTGAAACATGTGAGATGGAAATGCATCAATAGGTTATTGTTTATGTAGGGCAGCATATTTATCATGTGATGGGAAACACTCACAGTGAGCACTAACACATGTACCTCATGGCAATGTACAGTTTTCTTCCACTATGGACATATTTTTAACTGAAGGCCAGCATTTGTGTTGGTATGAGTAGGAAATGAAGGAAACAGGATGTGGGAACTGAAAGCTTAAAACACAAATTAAATTCTATTTATTATTATTCAGGGTAAACACACAAAACCAATGATAAATGAAATACAAACAACAATGTAGTTTGACAAAAAGTGATGGATGTTACTGCGTGTGACGTCACTCAGGCTGTTCTTTCTAACACACAGTAGAAAGTAGCCTTGAGATGCCTGCTGGTCAAGGGCAGACGTTCACACTAGCATCCATTTTACTGAGCATTTCAAGGGCGTGAATGAATTACGTTCCCATAGCAAGTATGTTGCACCGAGAGAACCAGACTGAAAGGGAACTGAAAGTTATGCACCATAACTCATGTTCCCTGAAGGAAGGGAACGAGGTGCAACATATCTGGCCCTTTTCAATGCTGAAAGCTCGGTGAAGTGCAATTTTGGAGGAAGATGGATGGGCGTCAGCCGCTTAAGTACCCAGAGGGCGGGGCCTCTGGCGCGGCGTTGACGCTCTAGCCGTAAAAGCGTGAGTGTATTCCTGCAGGTAATCGCGCGGGGGCGCAATTCCCATAGCAAGTATGTTGCACCGAGAGAACCAGACTGAAAGGGAACAATAGAATATACTTTATTTCCATTTGTATAATTAAAAAAGCAACAGACACATTGAATGCAGACAGACTCAAATATTCCAAAGATTCATTCAACCTTTATTTAGGCAGGTTAATCTCAATGAGCCTCAAGGACTCATTTACAAGAGAGACCTTCTCTCAGAAAGATAAACTAAACATTATCCTAAAACAGCAACAAAAAAGCTGTTGTGGCAGATTTGTATACAGATTTTTATTTCTTGGGTTTGAAACAAAGAAAAGCTTTTGATTGTTTGTCTTGTGAATACTTATGGGCGGTTATAAAGAAGAATGGTTTCCTTTATGACTTCATTATAATGGCCCAGTTATTAATTGCTAAATCTTGTTCAGGTGAATGTAAACAGGTCCTGACAGAACTGTCTAATGTATCTCAAGGAGTTAAGCAGGAATGCTCCATGAGTACCGCCATTTATATCTGAAAATTGATCCCCTGATAAAAACATTAAATAAGGACAATCGTATAAAGGGTTGTCTCCTGGGCAACAGACACAGTTGCTGCTCTCGCTTACACTGACAATGTTACACCCAGAGATCAGAACGAGATGGATGTACAGTATTAAAACTAGGGATGGGGCAGATCCGATCCAGTATCGGTATCGGTATCCGATACCAGCATTATTTAAGTATCGGGTATCGGATCAAACCTGCCGATACTTTTCCGATCCAGCTTCAAAGAGCACTTGTGTTCAATCACATTCTGTGACTGCCCTTCTTAACATTGAGTGAGATAAACCCAATGAAGACACTTTTAAGCCTTACAATAGGGGGGTTCTCTATTGTAAGGCTTAAGAGTGTCTTCATTGGGTTTATCTCACACAATGTTAAAATGAATAGTTTGGGTGCAAAAGTTTCATTATACAGAGTCAAATACTTGAACAGTATCGGATCGGGAAAGTATCGGTATCGGTCGATACTGAGTTAATAAGTATCGGTATCGGATCGGAAGTGAGAAATACCCTGATACATGAATGAAAATTTAGCAACAGTGGTTGTTACGAGGCCTATTTCAATAACACAGTTCTAGAAAATTTTGATAGAACTGGAGTCACATCAAAAAATCCAAAATGACGCTGCAATTTTACACATAACAGTTGCATGACATAAAATGGTCTTTAGAAACATTTATCTATTGTCTTTACAATTACCCTAAAGTTGATTTTAGCCTCCACCTGTAACTTTGATCAGTCAATTAGTCAATCTAAAAGAAAACTAAATGATTTAATGGTTATGAAAACTGCCTTGCTAAATTAAACACAAAGTGGTAAACACTGACATGATTTAATTTATTTTTTTTGTAAATTAAATGACTTGTACTTTAGGACGATTCTTCTTTGTTGAAATGTTTTCGTCTTTTGTCAAAAAGTCTTCTTCAGCCTGAGGCGCTGCAACAAACCGTCTCATGAACAACTCCATCTCATGGATCAACCAGTTTACTGGTGACAGACAAAACTAGTTGTGCACACCTTTAACGTGTTAGATTTATCTATCTGGATTATTGAGCATCAGATCAGGACAGAAATGACACTTTGTTAAATGAAACATAAAATTAGAAATGAGTACAGGAAGTGTTTTTTTTTTTTTGCTTCAGGAAGTAATTTATTTTTGCTCAGTGTAGCGTTTCATTTCAAATAAAGAAAATTGAGTCTTTCTACTAACACGAATACTCAGAACTCTTTCAAAAGTACTCAGAACATTCACTCAGCAGTTCATTGTTGAAGATCATGTGAAATGAAAATAGCTTGGCTGCTTTGGGTTTTCTGGAGTGACTCCACAGGGTTTATATGTCTGAATTCGGTCTACTGGATCCACGTGCGCAAATACCTAAACTGACATTTACAGATCTCCCTGCAGGTATCTTAGAGTATTAACTCTCATGGAGAGATATAACTGGCTGAATTACTCAAGAATCACCAGAGACTTGACATTTCATTTTCTTCAAACAACCAAAGATAAACTGCCCTTCATCCATCATTTCTTAAGTGCTGACCACTTTCCTTCTTTCTGCATCTAAAATAAAATTGTGTATATGACACAGCTACAATCATGCATCACACAGTGGAGGGTGAGTTGTCTCATTTGCCAGACATACTGTAATGATAGACTTTTATTTTTATTTTTAAGAAACTATTGCACAACATCCATTACCTTAATCACAAAAATTCTATTTGTAAAACAACCAGCATCAACTCATGGAATAGACTGATTAATTTTACCCATCTACAAGACAGCTTGCAGCCTATTCTCAGTCCTGCCGCGTGGAAGGACTTCCATCATCCAGACAAACGTAATGAACCAGCCTAATTACCTCCGAAAGTTGTGGATCATCTATCCCCCCAGAAACTATTGTCCATCACAGCCTGAATGATGCAATGGAGAGCCATACCTAGCACTTGTCTCCTGATAGAGGCAGCTTTGTCTTTGTTATAACCCTCAGAGTGCTGAGGGCAAACGCATTACTGTTGGTCATGGGAAATATTTTCTCTAGCTTGTTTTGGCAATCCAGTCATCTAAAAATCTCAGATGGATGTTAAAGTGAGCTTTGGTGTCAATTTACTCAAGTAGCCCTTTGTCCATCTTAAATAAAGACCAGATATGAAAATCTTTCTAACAGATTATTCTATGTGTAAAGACTTCTGAAGGCTTGTTAAACTGGTTCTAATCTACAGCACTGCATAACAGTTCTGTTTGTTCAGACAGCTTTCTCCAAGTCAAGTCCTGCTATCTCTAGGATTTCATTCGTTTCAAAATTAATGAAGCTACTGTGCTCTTGAGAACAAAGAAAACTTCATAAATCAAATCATAAATCCAGTTCAGATCCAAATATAAATCCAATCAAAGTCAATTCATCCTTTTTATGATGCAATCAATTCATATACAGTATTTTATGAAATGCCAATTAGTCCCGTATAACTTTTACTGTATAGGTTTTTGGACTTGTTACATGAATTTTCAAACCTTTACATATCCCCCTCTATAAACAATGAGGCCGCTTGGTGTCGCATTCCTGCCACGTGGCCTCCTGGTGGGGTGTGTCTTTGCCTGCCGGCGCGCTTGGGGTCCTCGGTGTCGGGGTTGGGCGCTTGGGCGTATGTCGGCACGGCCTGGTGGCTGCCTGGTGGGGCTCGGGTCCTCTGGTCCTGTCGGGCCTGGGCCTAAGGGGTGGGCATCCCCGGTGCCCGGGCCTTGGTGCCTAGCCCTGGGGGTACGTCGGTGCAGCGGGTTCCGGCGGAGGCCTGTGAGTTTGTCGCTGTTGGCCCCGGGGGGTCATTGTGTGTGATCGCTGGTGGGGCTCTTCCGGTTCTCCCCTATGGTCGGATCTGGGGGGTGGGTGAGTGGTTCGTCCTGTTTGCGTGGCCCTGGGGGCTCTGCGATCGGGGTCCCTCTTGGGGTCTTGAGCTCTGGTCCCTTTTTTGTCTGGTACCCCCATTTGTCTGCCTCGGGTTTTGGGGGGCGG
>JBBPBX010049701.1:0-11836 GCA_038048925.1 Garcialebias charrua
AATGTAAGGAGTCAAAAACGCGGCGTCGCCATGAAACTGGAACCAGGGGGCGGGGCCTGCCTGTAGATACGTCACAGAGCAGGAGAGGACCTCCGTCATTCACCTGCCTTTCCTCCAACTCGAGGCCTGTGGGGCCGGACTGGAGCTCGAGTATTTCTGCGTCGCTACGTTGGTCCGCAGCCATAGCAGAAAAATCGATGCCAACGTACACGGGAGAGATCAGCACCCGGGAGAGACAGTCAGCCACCACGTTGGATTTTCCAGCCACATGCTGAATGTCTGTAGTAAATTCAGACACCGCTGCGAGGTGGCGTTGCTGGCGAGCAGACCAGGGGTCAGAAATTTTTGACATAGCAAACACCAGGGGTTTGTGGTCAACGTATGCAGTGAACTGGCGGCCTTCCAGGAAAAACCTGAAATGGCGTGTAGCCAGGTAAAGCGCCAGCAACTCTCTGTCAAAAACACTGTATTTCAGCTCATTGTCCCGCAGCGTACGGCTGAAAAATGCAAGCGGCTGCCAAACCCCGGAAACCTGCTGTTCTAACACAGCCCCCACCGCAACATCAGATGCGTCGGTTGTTAAAGCTATTTGCGCCGCTGGGGATGGATGGGCCAAAAGGGCAGCAGTGGCCAGTGCAGCTTTAGCATCACCAAATGCCTGTAGGCGTTCTGGTGTCCAGTCAACACTGTCGTTGGGCTTTTTCTTTTTCAGCGCTCCATAGAGCGGACGCAGCAGTTGTGCTGCCCTGGGGAGGAAACGGTTATAGAAGTTAACCATTCCCAAAAACTCTTGTAGCGCTTTAACAGACTGGGGCTGTGGGAAATCTGACACCGCCTGCACTTTGTTTGGTAACGGGACGGCGCCACTTGCGGAAATGCGGTGGCCCAAAAAGTCAATGACTGGCAGCCCAAACTGGCATTTCGCTGTGTTTACAATCAGGCCATGTGCTGCCAGGCGCTGAAAAACCTCACGGAGGTGGGACAAGTGCTGCTCAGCCGAGCTGCTAGCCACCAGGATGTCGTCCAAGTACACAAATACGAAGGACAGACCCCTTAGGACTGAATCCATCAACCGCTGAAATGTTTGTGCTGCACCTTTAAGACCAAAAGGCATGCGCAAAAACTCAAACAGGCCGAAAGGCGTGATAACAGCGGTCTTAGGGACATCCTCCACATGCACAGGAACCTGGTGGTACCCCCGTACTAAATCTACTTTAGAAAAAATGGAGGTCCCAGCCAGGTGCACTGAAAAATCCTGGATGTGGGGGATGGGATAACGATCGTTCTCTGTGATGTTATTAAGGCGGCGGAAATCCCCACATGGACGCCATTTGCCATCTGCCTTGGGCACCATGTGGAGGGGGGAGGCCCACGGACTGTTTGAGCGCTGCACGATGCCTAAACGCTCCATGTTAGCAAACTCTTCCTGTGCGATTGCTAGCTTAGTAGCATCGAGGCGGCGTGCACGTGCGAACACCGGGGGGCCCGTTGTGGGAATATAATGTTCAACCCCATGTTGTGTGTTTGTGTTTGCAAAATCAGGAACAGTCAGCGAGGGGAACTCAGACAATAAACGCTGAAACACATTACCCGAAGCTAAAAAGTTAGCATGCATTAAAGGCCCAGCTCCTCGCGTCTCACAAGGCAGTGACGAAAAAGACACAGCGTCGATCAAACGTCTGTTAGCTAAATCAACCAGGAGCCCGTGAGCACAAAGAAAATCAGCCCCTAAAATAGGGACCGAGCTAGCAGCTACCACAAAGTTCCACCGGAAGTCCCGTTCATGGAAACGCACAGTCACCAACCTTTCGCCAAACGTCTTGACGGGAGAGCCATTCGCCGCGGTTAGCTGCGGCCCGCAGCCTTCAGCCAACCTGTCGGAGCCAGTCGGGGGGACGAGGCTCTTCTGCGACCCCGAGTCCACCAGGAACCGCCTCCCCGACCTCGAGTCCTCGATGAAAAGCAGCCTTTCCTTCTCGCCAACGGCCGCGACTGCTAGCGGCTGCTGGCGGTCTCGTTTCCCTGCGGCTTGAAGCTGCACGGCGGGACGCACCGTCGTGCTTTGGCGCCAAAACGCGCGTGGTAGAAACAAAGAGCGGGACCTGCCCGCCTGCGGCTAGCGACTCCTGCTACCACCGCTGGCTCGTCCGGCGCTGTGTGCGTTGCTTGAAACTCGGGCGCTGCTGGAGATCCAGGGACCACCGCCTGTACCGCGAAGGTCCTCGCGGTTAGAATGATGCGGTCGGCTTCTTCGGCCAGCGAGCGGTAATCCTTCTCCTGCAGAAACGGGGAGTTGGCCAGGGCGGTTCGCACAGGAGCTGGAAGCTGGCGGAGGACGAGGTGGCGGAAGAGGAACTCGCAGTCGTCTGATCCCCGCAAGGACAACATGCTCTCCACGAGCTCGAGAGCTGTGCCGTCGCCCAAACCGGAGAAGGAAAATAGTTTCTCAGCGCGCTCCGCCTCTGAGAGTGTGTAGCGCCGCAGAAGAAGCTTCTTGAGGGCGTCGTACTTTCCTTGTGCAGGAGGGTTTTGTAGCAGGCTCATTACCCGCTGGGTTGTCAGCGGATCCAGCGAAGCAACCACATGGTGGTATTTGGTGTCGTCAACAGAAATCCCGCGAAGAGCAAACTGTGATTCGATGTGGGCGAACCACGACTGAGGCGCGTGCAGCCAGAAGTCCGGGATTTTAACGGCCACCGAAAAAGCGAGCGGGGCCGCCTGTGTAGGTTCCACAGCCGTGGACAGCAGTAGAGAGCTGGCTGAAGCGTCAGATGTCGACATATTCAGTTCACGAGGGTCACCAGTGTAGGAGGTGGTGAAGAGACGACACAGGAGACAGGCTGCAGAACTTCACTTTTAATCAACTCCTACTAAACTGGCGGGAAGCACCCAACACCGCCTTATATATCCCATACAGCATCCGGTCCTCTGGACCTTTCACAATAAAACATCCTGTAATGCCTTCGGTCCACTGGGTGTGAGTAGAGCCCCCTAGTGGTCCACCACACTATATAAATAAGCTCCATTTACCATTTACCAAACTCCTCCCAACCTGAAAACATAATTGTGCTATATCAGCATGCTGCTAAATCTCATGAGTTTCCCAAATCTTTGCATAAAATATGTTATAAAAAGAGAAGAAAAGCGGGTCTGCCAGAACAGCTCCAGTTTTGCCGTCTGCACTTTTATATTTAAGCGTTGTGGTCATCCATGATCCGTTGTGGGCTCTGTAAGGCACCCATCAAGCCAAAGTCTTTGCCAAGCTGCAGAATCAAACGGTTGCCCTGAGAGTTGCTCCGCTCCCGCCACAACGTGTTTGCTCTGCATTCACCACTAACTGCCTCTGCAATGCAATCTTCACCCACTCATGTGTAATATGAGAGAACGCTTTTCTCTTGCTCTTCAAAATAACTTGTGATCTCCACTTTTTTAACAAAATTATTTTTATTGTTTTTTTAACATGCAACAAAAAAACACAGAACAAACACACACACACACACACACACACACACACACACACACAAATTAATTAACCAGGCATTGACATGTTTTCAGGTACAACACAAAAGGCTGCCAAGTGTTCCTGGTGTGACAGACCACTTCAGGGAATATGTTTATTATATGATTTGAAAAATAATCTGTATGCCTCTCTTATGATTGTCTACTGTTGTCGCTGTTGTCATCATTCTTTGTTGAAACCAGTCCTTGATGGGCTTAATGGGATTAACCTGCCTAAATAAAGGTTTAGTCACATCTTCTGATTTACTTATTTCTTCTAGATGAATATGATGTTTCACTTCTCCTATCCCATGAACATGTGCTGGGGGATATGGGTCCTTCCCACTGCACAAACAAGTCTCCTGGTCAGAAGAGAGACAAAAGCAATCACATCCTTCTCGTACTTGCTGAAGGACGTATCCACAGGGACCACCCCCAACAGCGAGATGAGTCGTAATGGGTGTACAGTTTTCCCACATATCCCACAGAAGGTGTAAACATAGATTGCCAAAAGTTCTGCAGTTCGGGACAGGTCCAGAATGTGTGCAGCAGTGTAGCTGGAGTTTGTTGACAATGATTACATGCAAGGCCCAGGTTGGCTTTGATCGTGGTCAGCTTGTTTTTGGACCAGTGCAGCCAGCGCACCACCTAGAATTGATAGATGCAATAGATTGATATTTTCCTTAGTTTACACATTTCCCAGCAGAAATTGATAAGTTGGCCTGTTTTCGAGGCCAACCAGGGGAGTCAGATTCAGATGAGTCACAGTTGTTGATTTTCTTCAGACAGATTGTTTTTCTTGTCAGCCTTGAGTCCTACTGGTATTTTCAAGATCAGAAATGGCCAGATTAGGATGCATTCTACTGGTCTGTGCTTACGAGCCCCTCCAAGGTCGTTTTCAACACGCTGGAGAGGCCCAAAGCCGCAGGTGGCCTGCAGTTCTCACAAATCCCTTGCATCTTGTGGTTTAGCTCATAAATCAGCTGATTTTGAGTCCTCAAAGCACGAACCAAACCTTCACAAGGCAGCCAGATGATGTAATGCTTCACAGGTGTTTTGTGTTTAGGTCTTGCCAGTGTCTGTATTTAAGAATATGTCTCTGTGCTGTTCAGTGTCCTGTCATTGTATCCTGTCACCTCTGTCTCCTGTGTCTAGTGACTCCAGAGTTTATCTAAGTTGCTGCCCCACCAGTCCATTTTGTGTTTTGAAATTGTTTTTTAACCTTCTGGGTTTGTTGTGCTGCCTGCACCATTGGGTTTGACCTAGAAGCTCTGGGACATCTCAGGAGTTTTTAAATTTCACGTTGACTACTCGCAGTCACCACCACCCGCCATGCTGTTTTAGAGCGGTCATTTCTAGCCCAGCCCAAGCCAAAATAATGTGCTGGATGGGAAGCCGGGTCGTATCGGGCTTTTGATTCTGTCAGCAGACGCACTCAGCTGACAATTCAATTTGGAATACAACCAGCCACTCGAGGCCGTTTGACCGCATGCTGACCGGCCAGTTGAAAGAGGTACAAAAGTCCAGATGGATGATTACCAGCGACTCACCTGCAGCTTAACTGGACCCAGGCGCTGCGTCAGCGGACACGCGTGGCCGACGACCATTAATAACGATAATATTATACGGTGGATCCCACCTCGCTGTTTTTAGTTTAGTTTAGTTTTTTTTACGTGCCGCACGTTTCTTTCACTTTTGCAGCTTAAAAATAGTTTTGGGTTTTCCTGTGGCGTATGTGCAGTTTGATAAATGGTAGGAGCATAAATATATGCTCCCAATGTTTTTTTGTTTTGTTTGTTTGTTTGTTTTGCCCCTCCTTACCTGTCTGAGCTGCTGCATTACTACACGCCCTCTCGTTCGCTCAGGTCAGCTGACCAGTTGCTTCTGAGGGTCCCGAGGACAAAGCGCAAGCTTAGAGGGGACCGTGCTTTTTCTGTGGTAGCTCCTAAGCTCTGGAATGACCTCCCATTAGACATAAGACAGGCCTCTTCACTTGCTGTTTTTAAGTCTCTTCTTAAAACCCATCTTTTTTCTTTGGCTTTTGGTACAATCTGAGATGTTTTAACTTTGTTTTATTGTTTTATTGTATTCATAATTTATTATTTTAGTACTGTTTTTAGTCCCTTCCATTTTATGATTGTATTGTATTTTATGATTGTGTGTACAGCACTTTGGTCCTGTTGGGTGCATAAAGTGCTCTATAAATAAAGTTGGTATGGTATGTATATGGTATGGTATGGTTTTTGGTTGTAAATAATAACTGAATTTTTTTGTGAATATGAGATAACGTCTTGAATTCCTATGACGTCACAGCGACTAATCAATGTTGACTCAACTTTTATCATCTTGAAGTTGACTTTTTTTAAATTAGGAATGCACGATGGTATCGGCCAATATTAGCGTCAAATTTCAATATCTGACATCGGCCATTCCATTAAAATAACTCGCTGGTATAAAAGTTTAAAGCTGTCATTTCTATCCCAGAGGAAAATTGCAGAGGAAAATTTAAAATGTCGGCGGTGTGGAAGTTTTATTTTTCTTTGGTGAGGATGTCTGTTTCCAAAGATGAATGGACTACGTTGAGCCTCGCTGCATCATCCGCAGTCTGAGATATTTTTCTGATGTAACGTTACCCGAGTTACCAGTCGTCATTTCCGACGTCATTAAGAAGCTAATAGCCGATAGCACGACTTATTGCCTGAGTTTTACCTCAGACATTTGGACGTTGCGTTAGCCCTGTTAGCATGATTAGTCTTATTGCACAATAGATAAACAAAAACTTGAACTTAAAAAGTCTGTCCTTCATGCACAGGAGTGCAGAGGATCCACACTGCAGCTGGAACCTGCAACAAGCCTCCACAAGTGAGACAGCATCGCAGGTGACTAATGCTAATAAATAACATTTAACACTTTTCATTTAATATACAGTAAGTTAAAGTGTTATGCATATCATTTTGTTGTTACTGAATATATATCACCAGCTCTTACGGCTGTTGCACTAGTTTTCTAGCAAATAAATCTAAATAAGAGAGATATGTTCTGACAAAGGAACGTATATAAAATATCGGCATATTGGTCATCGGCCAAAAATCCAATATTGTGCATCCCTAAAAAAAAATCCAGTAGTTGTGCAACTCCTCGGATTGCACCACAACGTGATGATACACATACAATGCATCTTTTTTTAGCATGACAGTGCTGCTTTTCAAACTTTCTCCAACTATCAGGGGACTCGTAACCTACGACCTAAGTTATGTTTTTATTGCTGTAAAGGGTTTACTGCAGCAGGCGCTTCAATATTTATTGAAGTCTGATTGTCATGTGGTTCCTGGTTGTATGAGCAGGTCACAGAAGTAAAAATACAAACAACATCATACATTTCTGAAGTCATCTGTAAAGAAATACCCATGTGCCTTGTGAAAATAAAAAACACAGATGTCCTAATTTCCATCCTCTGCCAAGCAGCAGTAACAGAAATCCTAATAGCAGAAATAAACTGAAGGTTCTGGCTTCTTTCAGTCCAATACGCAGCAGAAGATATTTATTTGTACCAAAGCTGTGTGTGCATTCATTTGGCAGAGAAACAAGGGGCAGATGAGTCTGATAGACTCTCCCTCGGCCGGCAGACGCTGTAGGGGGAGAATTTGTCTCACTGGAACCGTTCCAACGGGGGAAGCTCTCAGGTCAGAAGCCTTTAAGATGAGGCATGCAGATGCTCCTGACTGAAACCATGTGATCCATCATCGCCGGCACGTTCGTCTGTTGGGGGACTAGGAGCACGCTGGGAGCTCCCACAGACCTCCACTTGATCACAGTTAAGCTGAGCTACATGAGGCACCAAAGATATCAGTCTCAATGAAACGGTTGGGAAACCCAAGATGAAGTGCTTGGGTAAATATTTAACATGGACCAGATCAGGATGGAGGTCGGTGTCCACAAACTGTTTGCATTTTAATATTTATTCCAAAAAAAAAATATATATATATATACAAGGTTTGTTCAATCTGAAAATTGACACATTTTGTATGACAAAATATAAATATAACCTTTGGTTTACTATAGTCACATGTGAGAGCTGAAAGTCAAGACAAATGTTAAATACATTGCATTTCATTTGAAAATGAGTGTGAATGCTTATTGCTGAAGAACTTGCTGAAAAACAGCTGAAACTACGGTAGCTACAAAACATTGTGAATTGCAGCTTTAAATGAAAAAAAAGCCTTAATTAGCAGAAGAAAGCAGAAAGAACACACGTTTAATGAATGATGATGATGATGATTTTATTTGTTTTCTCAGGGACAGTGCACAACAATACATTGACCTACAAAAACAGGAAAGATGCATTGTGCCAGGTTATAGTAATAATACTAATTTCCGCCTGTATTGGGTATAAATGAGCAGAAATGAGCACAAACATTATAGAAAATCAGCTAAAACAAGTTTAAATGAGCTAAAACAAACCTGAAAAGTAGCTGAAAAAGCTGAAATAAGCTTAAACAACCAGAAGGGATTGAAAGGGGCTGAAATTATCTAAAAACTGTGGAATTAGCTGAAAAGGCTAACATAAGAATAAAAACAGCTAAATAGTAGCTGAAATGGCAGGAAAAGCTGAAACTAGAAGAAAAAAAGCTGAACGGAGCACGAGCTGAAATTACCATAAAGAAGTTACCGGTAATAAGGTTGAAAGTTACCATGGAAATTTTGAATTTATCTGAAAATAGCTGAAATTGGCTAAAAACGTGGCTGAAAAGGTCCAACAATCTTAAATAATTAGCATAAGAAAGCAGAATGTTTGACCAATTATGCCTTACAGAAGCATAAATGAGCAGAAAAATTTGGAAATTATTTTAAAAAACAAAACTCTGAAATTAGAAAGAAAAAAACAGCTAAAAAAAAAAACAGAAGCTTAAATTACCAGAAGGAAGTGGAGAGAGCACAGTTTTGATGAAATGGGATGAAAAACAGTTGAAAGGATTATAAAAAGTAAAAATTTACATAAAACAACAAAATGTTAGCAGAAATAGCAGAAAAAACTGAAACTTTCATGGAAGTTATTTAGGGGCCAAGATGGTGTAGAGGCAGGGCTTCCGACTTTGGACCCAAAGGACCCAGGTTCGAACCCCGGCCACTACACACCTTGGGGTGTCTATGAGTGCACACCTATTTCCCCATCTCCTTGGGCACTTTCTATGGCTGCCCACCAGTGGCGGACTTAGACATTTGGGGGCCCCAGGCAAACCTTTGTAAAGGGGCCCTGTACCGGTCTGTCGTGGTGAAGAGAGAGCTGAGTCAAAAGGCAAAGCTCTCAATTTACCGATCGATCTACGTTCCCACCCTCATCTATGGTCATGAGCTTTGGGTTGTGACCGAAAGAACGAGATCTCGGATACAAGCGGCTGAAATGAGTTTTCTCCGCAGGGTGGCTGGACTCTCCCTTAGAGATAGGGTGAGAAGCTCAGTCATCCGGGAGGGACTCGGAGTAGAGCCGCTGCTTCTCCACATCGAGAGGAGCCAGTTGAGGTGGCTCGGGCATCTGGTTAGGATGCCTCCTGGAGGGACTATGTTTCTCGGCTGGCCTGGGAACGCCTTGGGATTCCCCCAGAGGAGCTGCTCCAAGTGGCTGGGGAGAGGGAAGTCTGGGCCTCCCTACTTAGGCTGCTACCCCCCGCGACCCGACCCCGGATAAGAGGAAGAAAATGGATGGATGTTTTATTATTGCAATAAAAGGCTCTAAATCAAGTCTTACACCAAAATTCAACAACACTAAATAAACACAAACAAATAGAGAGGGTAGATGTGAGCAATACAGTAGAAATATATTTTCCTAAATTATAAGATTTTCACAACTTTAATTCTTTTAACGTTATATTACATATTCTGTAACAGGGAACAGTTGTTAGATCAATGTGAAAAAGTGAGTGTGTGTAGTTGAGATGTGGTATTTTGAGATGAATTCACACACTGGCTTGATATGAACAGCAAGATGTCCAGGCATGAGACACTTTTTACAGCATTAAGTGATCATGAATTACCTTGATTATTCAGCTGGACTTCTATGAAAGTTGTCTTCTGTCTTGTTTCTGGTCTTTAATGATGCATGTTTAAAGACTGCATCTGAAAAAAACAACAAATGTTAGTGTTGGAGGAAATAAAAGAAAAAATAAGACATTATTACATTTAACACATGTGAAGGCTCTCATTTATCCAAGTTTCCATAATTAAGACTGAAAGTTTTGACTTCTTTTTAAACCTTAAAACTTACACAGACTGTAAGACGTACTGTAAACTAAATGACTCAAATAATGTCACAGATTTTTCCACCTGGATTATTGAGCATGCATCAGGGAATGTCACTTTTCATTTATATCAATTTTTACATTTTAGATAACATTTTAATTTAGCAATCCTAGCCTTTTGATTCTGTTGTTTTAAACTAACAGTGGCATTTCTGTCCAAAGCAAACCAGTCATTATTAAAAAACACATTTTTGCATTACTCTGAAAGCTATAAGTTGTGCTTTATAATGTATTTAATGGAGGGACTATGGACCAAATAACAAAACAATGATAGTCTGATGAAGTTTTAACAGTCAAATATTTTGTAAAATGGTTGAGAATTTTTTTTATAGATAACTGTGGAATATTTTAGATCTATTCTATTCAATGTAAAGTCCGAATAATTTAATAATACTGCATACTAAGCAAGCAGGGCAGAGAACTAAAGTAGGTAAAATATATAATCCCCTCTCTCCTATTTAAGTCAGATTTAGGTCGAATATCTTTTAATATTTTGATACAGAAAGAAAACGTGAAAATAGTGGTTGTCTCAGCTGATTACTGTTAGGATTTCTTTTACCCAACCTACAAAATAATTTCTAAAACTCGTACCTCATCTTGCTGTAAATCCTTTATCTTCATCTTGAGTCACTGCCTCGGCGCCATTAACTTCCACCTGGATCCTGATGTCCGGCGGCGGTTCCGACACACTTTTAAATGGGCCGCTGCCGCTCGTGACCGTCATTAGCAGTTGATGAAGTTTTAGAATTCGACCCATTAAAAAAGGTTGTCACTTTCGGTAGTGAAGAAACATACGTTATTGTTTTTTGACGCTTTTTACGTTTTTCAGCTCCGCTTTTCTGTCTCCTGTCTCCCGCTTCCTTCTCACACAAAACAGCAGCGAGCATACAGCACTTCCTGGATTAGTGGGTGACGTCATGACGCATGACGGAATAGTCCATTTTAGTAGGGGGGTACAGAACTCAACCGTTTTTTCTGTTGCGTTTTTAAAGATAGTTTTCATCGTAACTATAATTATTTTTATGTTAAACGTACATTAACAAGCAGGAGCAATGTTAAGGATGTAGGTGACGGCTGGGGTCCCTGCTTATTGGCGGCCCCTGCTCATTGGCGGCCCCAGGCCACGGCCTCGTTCGCCTGAATGGTAGATCCGCCACTGCTGCCCACTGCACCACCTGGTGGTGGTTGGGTTAAATGCAGAGACGAATTTCGTCTTGTATGGGAAACAAACACAGATGACAAAAATGTGACATTTATTTTATTTATTTATAAGCTGAAAAGAGCACAACAAGCTGAAATTAGCAGAAGTTGGAAGAATTACCAAACTGTTGTAGTTAGTTAAAATAATCTGAAAGGAGCACAAAAAAGCTCAAGAAACAGCTTAAAGTAGCTGAAAATTTGTTAAAATGTGCTGAAGGAAGCTGAAAGAAGCTGAAGCAGAACAAAATGTGAAAGGAGCAGTAAAAGGTTGTAAACAGATGTAAAGATTTGAAGGAGGTAAAATGAGCTCAGTTTAGTTCCCTTTTCAGTCAGTCCACTCAGTGCAACACATTGACTATGGGAATTGTGCCGCTGCGCGGTTCACCTGAAGTAAGACAATCACGCCTTTTCTAAAGGCAGGTGGGCGTCAGCAATGAGGCCACGCCCTCTTTGCATAAAAGGGGCTGACGCCTCACCTTTATTCTCTTTTGCCCTTCATCTCGCTTCACACCTGAACTTCGCAGGACTCTGTGACCGGACCGCTCGGCTAGAGGTGAGCTCGGTCCCTGCCCTGAGCGTTACAGAGAACTTTCTTGTGAGCACCTGGGTTAGCGGAGGCTAACCCAGTGTTGTTGACTTAACTTTCTAGGTTTTTTCTTCTGCTCTTTTCGCAGCTCAGCTTCGAGACGCTAAACTGCACCGTATCTAACGGCTGCGGATAGCTACCGAGAGCAGCTCAATGTGAGGACGTCTTTGCTATGGTTAGCGGTCGGCTAACTGGCTACAACTCGACGTCTCTTCCCAGCCATGGCTCCGGAGAAGGGCAAGAGGAAGTTGAAGAA